>PVKA01034430.1:0-23469 GCA_004027165.1 Ctenomys sociabilis
GTGGGGGGGGGGGTTTCCAGCTCAACAGGAGGCTTGGGGTTGGGGACCCTTGTCTCTAAGTCCACAGCCCAGAAACATTACACTTTATCCTTTTACTCAAACTTTGAGCCTGGGTCTGTCTAGGCTTGTCTAGGAAAAGGATTCTGCTGCCATGACCTCAGGGCTGTGTCCCATCCCTGAAGGGCCTTGGGTCTTCTTTTCTCTTATCAGAAGGTAGACCATACCTGTAAGCCTAGCATTCTGGGAGGCTGAGGCAAGAGGACAGCAAGTTCAAGCCCAGCCTAGGCAACTTATGACTTAGTGAGAACTTGTCTCAAATTTTAGAAAGGGACTAGGGAGGATGTGACTCAGTAGAAAGGCCACTCAACTGCCAGGGTGACAAAAATTAAAAAGTACAGTGGCTCGTCTGAGTCCCTCATCCCTAGAACTACATCCAGCTGGCAGACTTGGGGAGTCACCTGCGTGGAAGTCAGCACCTCAGACTCCGCAGCCAGGCAAGCAACTTGTTCCTTGTGGTGTGACTCGGGCCATTATTAACATAGAGGATGCAGGGAGGGACCATCTGAACATGGCCTAGGTTCCCATTCCAGGGAACAGGATAAAAGTTGCCAAGCCAGTAGCCCCTGAGTGAGGCCCAGGCACAGGCGCGCGCGCACACACACACACACACACACACACACACACACACATCAATCATCCACAGATTGACAGTTGCAATGTTCCCACTGTAGAAATCTGGCAACTGAGGCTTCAGAAGTTGTGGCTTCTACAGGTGTCTGAGACAAACAGTGTAGGACAAGAGGTCACATTTCCTTATCTCAATTCTGCCCACAAAAGTGGAGCATGCATGTGTGCACGCGCGCGCACGCACACACACACACACACCCCGTGAAGTTGTAAAGCGGAAGAACACTAGCTCTTGGGTTAGGGGAATCTGGAAGGGCTATATTTTTCTTTTATCTTTTGAAACAGGGTCTTGCTATGTCATTTAGGCTGCCTACAAACTCATTATGTAGCCCAGGCTAACTTTGAATTTAGGGTGATCCTCCTGCCTCAGCCTCCTGAGTGTGAAGATTACAGGCATGCACCACCACAGTCAGTTTGGAGAGGCAAGTTGTAACCCAGTAGGTTTCACTGCCTTATTGTGCAGCCTAGGAAAGCCCTCTGCTGTTCTGTGCCTCAGTTTCCTTTTTTTGTTTTTTGGTGGAACCGGGGATTGAACTCAGGCCCTTGCACTTGGCAGGGAAGCACTTATTCTACTGAGCAATCTCTCCAGCCCTCGGTTTCCCCATCTCTATCTTATAGGTGTGGTAGAACAACTCACAGGGTATCTGCTCGCTTGGAGAGAGGTGACTATGCTTCAGTAGGCACGGATTCTGGGCCAGGCTCTACTTGGTGGACTGAACACGGGACAAACTGAGGCTTAGGAGGTGTTTCCTGGTCCAAGATCACGCTGTGACCAGAGGGCCTGCCAAGCTGAGCACAGCACAGCTGCCAGCCCATCTCTGGGCACTGAGGCATGAGAGGAAGTGTCCTGCACACTGGCCTGTGCTATTAGGACCCAGACCCCTGACGGCAGCTGCCAGGTCCCCTGTGGCCCCGGCCCAGCAGGCACTGATCCAGGAGCCTCTGGTCTGTTCCCCAGCCTTCCCAGGTCCCGTGGGCTTGCGCTGTGCCCCCTGCCCCTGCTTTGCTGCTGAGGCCAAGGAGGCGGCCCTCAGGGGCGGACAGAGAGGCCCCAGCCCCCGCCCCCTGCGGAGAAGGTGGGGGTGGGGCTGTGGGAGTTTCGCTAGTTTAAAAATACACAGAGGAAGCCAGTGAGGGCAAGAGAAAGGGGAACGGGTGGGGGAGGCATCACAACCCGATGTCCAGCTACCAGGGGCTTCACGTCGCTTGCCAAGATGACGGAGGGGCCCAAGAAGTCCAGCAAAAAGTTCAGTGAGTGCCGCTATCCCTGTCCTTCTGTCTATCCACTGGGAGGCTCTCCCTGCATCTGGTTTTTCATCGCCATCTCCTTTCTGTTCCTCTTTCTGCCCATTTCCGTCTGTCCCCAGCATCTTGACAGGTCCACATCTGTCCACACCCTGGCTTGAGTCCTGCTCTCTCTGTTCCTCTGCTGGCTGGGCGTCCACTGTCCACCAGGTTGTCTCTGTCTCTGTGTATGCCTCTGTCCCCCACTGCATCTCAGTCTTTGCTTTAAGCATCTCTGTCTCTCCAATCTTAAAACTGGGCAGAGGAGACCTAGGCTCATGCCCGATCTCAGGGGAGCTCTTGGGAGTTACTAGAGCCAGAGCAGGGGGCAGGGGGTGCTGCTGGGGGTGCTGCCCCCCCATTCCCATCAGCAGTGAGGCTGGAGGTCCTAAAAAAAGCTCCAGAGCGAGCCACCAGCACCCACTGCTGTTTCCCCATTGGATCCCTACTGGCCCCAGCACACTGCTGTCCTCTGCTTCAATCTGACAGCACCAGGGTGTGCGTATGCGTGCGTGTTCCCGCATTCCACTAGTGGAAACACTGAGGCCCAGGCTCGCCCTGGATCTCCTGGACTAAGGAGTAGGTCTTAAGCCCATCCCCAGACCGGGGGTTTCAGTTTCTCTTGCTATTCCCACTACTGTCCCCTCCAGATCCTGGTGCCCAGGAGACAGAGCCCAAGGTGCTGAGAAGATGGGCAGCCCATGGCTCCCTCTGGCCCCTGGTGCAGTCTCTGACCCATGCAGAGCTGTCTAAGAGCAGAGCACTGGCAGCAAGGCTTCAGGGGCCCACAGTCCCCAGCCAAGGGCCTTCATCCGGTCTCAGCCACGGCTTGCTGTCTGACATGAGCAAGTCTCTCCTTCTCGCGGCCTCAGTTTCCACCCTTGTCACAGGGAGTGTCAATGTGGGTGAGAGGACAGAGGAGGCAGAGGACACTAAGAAAGTGGAAAATGCCAGGGTTTTTCCTTTGTACTGAGCTGGAGGTCGTACAGAAGATGGATGGTGGTGGCCATGAGCAGGGACAGTCCCAAGCTGAGGGCAGGAAGGAGTGACTTCACAGCTTCCGTACCCCTGCAGAAGTGAGGGGAAGATTGTGTCACCTGAGCATTGCAGCTGAGCAAGGAGTGGGGCACAGGAAGGAGGGGACCCCTTGGGCTGGTGACCGCTTCCTGCTCCGTTCCGCAGCATGCCACGCAGAGGCAGGTGTGTACAGTCCCTCCTGCCCTGCAATTCATAGTAGTGGTCATTTTTGTTTATTGAATTCACTGTGAAACTCTAGGCTGGATTTCAACTCATAGGGACTCTCCTGCATCCTCTTCTGGGCACTGGGATTTAGGCTGCACTGTAGATTTTATTGTTATTGTCAGGCTGCTGGCGTTGCCAATGATTACTTTTCCTTCCCTTCCTGCTTTCCAGAGTTCTTCAAGTTCAAGGGCCTTGGGAGTCTCTCCAACCTGCCCCGGTCCTTCACTCTAAGACGATCTTCAGCCCCCATCGGCATCCGGTCCCCTCTGAAGCCTGACATCTTCGAAGCCACACAGGATGACATGATGACAATTCCCAAGAGCCCACCAGCCTATGCACGCTCCAGTGACATGTACAGTCACATGGGCACCATGCCTCGGCCCAACCTTAAGAAGGCTCGGGACAAACAGGCCACCCAGAAGGCCCAGGAGGTGGGCCCTGAGCCCCATCTGGTCCCTCAAGGTCCGCCTGACCCACCAGGCTCAGAGCAGGAGATGGAGGCCGGTGGCCCCCTGGAGGACACACCCACAAAGGAACCTGGCTCTTCCACGATGGAGCTGAACCCTGTAAGAAAGTCCGAGGATCCCACAGCAGACACCGAGGGGGGCGGAGCTCCTCAGGATGCAGCCCCAGAAGGGTAGGTGCTTCCCAGGGGCAGGGAGGATGGGACCTGCGGGGAGGGTGTCCCCAGCAACATCTGGGCCAAAAAGAAAAAATCTGCACATTAACAAGGCACTTACTACAGTCAGGCACTGCGCTGACGCTGACCCATAACAGCGTTAGAGAGGGGCCGGGGAGATGGCTCAGTGGCATAAGCGCCGCTCAAGGGCCTGAGTTCAATCCCCGGTTCCACATTTCCACATTAAAAAAAAAAAAAAAAAAAAAAAAAAAGTGTCAGAAAACTAGCAAGGAGAAGTTTTTACTGTTCCAAAAAACAGCAGCTAAATTGAACCGCTGGGAGGGGAAGTCACCTCCCAGTCCGGCTGCACTTAATTCAGTGCATGGCCCCATAGGTCCTGGGAAGTTGTAAGGCTCCCCAAGCTTGAAAGCCTGGGAGCCTTGCTGCTTCCAGGGAGAGGGGCGGAAGGAAGGCGGGTTTAGAGGCGTGGCCTACCATCGACTCAGCGAACCAAAGGGAAAGTGAGTGGGGTGGGGCGCGGGGTGGGAGGAGCGCGATCGAGGGCGTGGCCCCTCCAGCTTTACGCGAGAGAAGGGGGCGGGGCGAGAGAGGATGGGTGGGAGAGCGCCTTGCCCCTAGAGGAGTTTGCGTGAGGGTGAGGGGGCCGGGCAGAAGTAGGAGAGGCGTGGCGTGGGCGTGGCCCTGGGTCAAGCTCCGCCCCTGAAGTCCCGCTCAGAGCTAGTTTCGAAGTCTGAGTAAAGCGGCAGTCACTGAACTAAGGAGGTCGCCAGGCTGCTGCTGGTGGCCACCGCGGGGAACCATGACTGCAGTGGGCAGAAGGTGCCCCACAGTGGGGCCCCGAAGGTAAGTGAGCGAGCTGGGCCCGGGCAGGGCCAGCGTGGGGCACGCGCGGCTTCAGAGGGAGTTCTGCACCCTTGGAGCGACTGACAAACGGGTGTGCGTCTGGCGTCTGGGACTTGGTGTGTGTGTACAGAGCGCTGGAGACTGAACCCAGGGCCCTTCCACAGCACTGTATCTCAATCCCTTATTTAATGTATTAATTTTGAGACAGGACCTCTTTAAATTACCCAGGTTGGACTTGAATTTTCCATCCTCTTTTTTTTTTTTTTTTTTTGTGGTGGAACCAGGGATTGAACTCAGGCCCTTGGGCTTACCAGGGAAGCGCTTATTCTACAGAGCCATCTCCCCAGCCCCACTTTCCGTTCTCTTGCCTCAGCTTCCTAGAGTGCTGAAATTATAGGCATGTGCACCTGGCATGCCTGGATGTCTGGACTTTTCTTTTCAGGGGAGGGCACCGGGAAGTGAACTCAGGACCTTGTGCTTTGTCTGGACTTTTCTAAGTCAGATTGTTTGGTTGTAATTCTGTCCCTAGCCCAGCCTCTGCTCAGGCCGGGCATCTGTTCCTCAGCACATCAGGACAGTACCAGGAGAGAGGGAGTCTTAGCACCTCCATTTTGTGGATGAGGAAAAAAAAGGTTTGCTTGCCAGTTTGATGCTGCAAGTAGAAGCCACAGCAGGGCCATGTGCTGACGCTTTAGCGTATATAGCTTTGAAGAATGCGTGGGTACAAATGTGTAAAAATGCGAGGTGTGGTTGATTAATTCCGATTGTAACTATTATTAGACCTAGTTGACTTGAGGTTGAAAATGCTACGATTTTTTTGATATCATTCTGATACAAATCATATTATGGCTAGTGGTCAAGTGGGTAAGATTAATCAAATGTTTTTTTGGGTTATTATTAAGTTGTTTAAGTTGTATGACCCATTTAGAAGTAAGACGGATAATAGAATAATGGCTAAAGTAACTTCATATGAAATTGTTTGGGCTACAGCCCGTAGGGCTCCAAATAAAGCGTATTTGGAATTTGATGCATTATGTGCCCTTCAGAGCCTGTGAGTGAAGGTCCGTGGAGCCTTGAGAACACCAAGACAAGACTCACTCAAGCCTTTCTCCCTGTAGGCAGAAGCCTGTTGGTCCTGGCAGTGCCTTTGGCATCAGGCTCTGCCCAGGACTGTCAGAGGAAGTGGACAGATCCCCTCCCCACCCCACCCTATCACCTCCTGGGTTTCCAGAGGTTCTGGGGAGCCAGCCAGACTATGTATTGTCCCGGGGCCCTGAGATCCAGCGTCCCGTTGCCCACTGAGGACTGCGTATATTTTCCCTTGGTCCAGGGCTGGGGCGCCAGGGGAGCTCCTTTCCCTTATGACCACTCTGGCCCTACCCACACCAGCATCTGTTCCCCAGTAGTCCTCAAGGGCCTGCAAGGACACCCCATTGCCTGAGTCTCCAGAAAAGGATACACTCACTCCAGTGGTGGGCAGGGGTCCATCACCAGCTCTGGGGATGGGGGTGGAAGGGTGCACCTGGAGCAAGAGGAAGGAAGGGGAAGAGGTGAGGCTGCAGGAGTTTCCTGCTGTTCTGTTGGAGGCTGAGGTCCTCACAGGAGGAGGAAGGAGGGAGGAGGGGCCTGTCCAGCTGCTCCCAGGCTCCCAGCACCAAAGGACCCAGGACTCCTGTGGGAAGAACCTTGAAGCCCCCTCAGGCCCTAGCACAGAGGGGAAGGGAGCCCTGGAGCTGCTCACCCCGCCCCACAGCAGTTGTCACACTAGGGTCCCTAGAAACCACAGCAAATATGCTGGGGATCTGAATTAATGGGTTTAGCATTTCACTCATGTTTATATTTACTGAGGTACCCATGCCACTAGCTTCTGGGGAGACAGCTTCAAGCATGGCAGACCCTCACCCTGGAACCCCAGTGACAATTCAGGGAAGACAGACAGTAAAGCAGAGAGAAGCGTTATATGCACAACTAGAAGAAAAAGGAGCCATCATGAAAATGTAAAAATCAAGTGAGGGATTTGATCCTGGGGGAAATGTCTAGCTGGGCAATTAAAGAAGATTAGAGGAAAAGTCTCTGTGAGGAAATGATGTTTGATCAAAAGAATGAGGGACAACGCCTCTTCCTGTCTGAAGAAACGTGTGTCAAGCTTTGGGAAGAGCCCATGCACAGGTCCTGAGGTAGGAAGGTACTCAGCTTGTTTGAGGAACGAAGAGCAGAGCGTAGGGTAGCTACAGCAGAGCAGGATGGGGGAGAAGGGGAGAGGAGAGAGAAGGAATCAGAAAATGGTGTTAGATAAGCCAGCCAACCTGGTCTCGCTCAGTGACCTGGGAGCCACAGCTGGGCTGGGGCTGGAGGGCCCCACTCTGAAGTGTTTTCTTTTTTTTTTTTTTTTTTTTTTTTCTTTTTGAGACAGAGTCTCACTATGCAATTCAGGCTGGCCTTCAGCTCACTTTGTAGCTCAGCCTGGTCTCAAACGCACAACAATCCTCCTGCCTCAGCCTCCCTAGTGCTGGGATTACAGGCCTGCGCCACCACGCCCGGCTCTGAAGTGTTTTCTAAAGCTCTCTTGCCTTAGGAGGATCTGCAAACCATTCTGCTTTACTTCATATAGCATCGCCCAAGTGCCCTTTGCCTCCCTCCTGACCACTTGGGCTCCTAATCCCACAGGGGCTGTTTGGAACAAGCTGGAGCATCCAGTGTCACTCCTGCCTGGCCCTGGTGCCAGGCACCGAGAAGCAGCCATGCCCCCTCCCCATTTCCTTTAGGAATGTTGATTCTGTTCCAAGCATTCCCAGCTTTCCCCAGAGTCCCACGACCCTCTCTCGGCCTATAGGTGACGTCAGCGGCCGGGCATCTGGTAGCGATTACCCACTGGGGAGGGGGCGCTGGGCCCGGGGCCCTGCAGCCTCCTTGGGCTCTTGAGGCCCACCCTTGTCATTTGAAGGGGCGCAGCTGTTCCTGCGTCTCATTTCCTGTGGAGACTTTCTCACAGCCCCCCAGACACTGGATGCCTTGGGCTGTGGGAACCCAGCAGCCTAGGGAAGGATGGGCCGCCCCCACTCCTACTCTACCCACCCTGACCTTCATGGGGCCCTGTCTCTGGGCTGCTGGACCTTGGGTCACACACTGAGCCACTCATACACGAGAGAGGGGGCCCTTGCCCTGGCTGAGCCTCAGTATACACTGAAGACCCAGATAGCACCTGCTTTACTAGACAGATGGCAGGTACAGTATTTCTCCTGGGCCTGGGCTCAGGAAGTGTCATGAGTGGCCAGAGGTGCTTGTGCAGAGGAAACTGAGGCAGGTGGAGGGGGCTTGCCAGGGTTGTGGCTTCCCACCTCTTGGCTGGAGTCTCCCATGACCAAAGGGAGTCTTTTCTCCATTACCCTATCTTCCTTTCTGGCCTTGGATGTGGGTTCCTGCCTAGTTTTTTTTTTTTTTAATACTTTTTTTTAATGTGTTTGGTACAGGGTCTCACGATGCAGCTCAGATTCATACTGATCCTCCTGTTTTCAGTTTCCCAGTGCTGGGATTACAAGCGTGTGCCACCACACCTGGGCTCAGTCAGTCGCTGGCTCATGTTCTCAGGGGTGGGATGGGCATGGTGTGAAGTACTAGGGATTGAACCCCAGTCCCTGTGCCTGCCTAAGCAGGTGCTTATTTTTGTGGTGTTAAGGTCTCACTATGTAGTTCAGGTTGGCCTTGAAGTCATTGTGCAGCCCAGGGTGGCTTTGAACTTTGGGTGATCTTCTTGCTTCAGCCTCCAGAGTTTCAGGGATTACAGGTGTGCACCATTGTGCCCACCCTGCCTGGTTGAAATATTATTTTTTTCATGCTGTGCTCCCCAGTGTCTCCTGTTTCCACCTAGCAGCTGCTGGCACTTATCAAGGGAGCCCACCCCACAGAGGAACAGAACATGGAGCTTGAGCTCAGGCCACGCAATTCAATCGGAACACCTGTGCACCCTGGGTCAAGTGCCAAGCCTCAGCCCTCTGCATGGAAAAGTGGGGCTTCCAGGTCATGGGTGTGCAGTCAGCATTCAACAGCTGCCTGCCCTTGCTCATATCTGGAATCAGGCTGAGGCAGGACAATTGTCACAAGTTCAAAGCCAGTGTGAATGATATGGTGAGACCTTGTCTCAAGGAGACAGAGAGAGAGAGAGAGAGAGAGGAGGGGAAGGGAAGGGAGGGGAAGGGAGGGGAAAGGAAGGGAGGGAAAGGGAAGGGAGGGAAAGGGAAGAGATTGAGAGATTGAGTCTGCCCCTTTGTCTTCTGCCCAGGATTTTAATGTTTTGGGACAGGGTCTTATTCTGTACTCCAGGCTGTCCATAAAATTGCAACACTCCCACTGCCTCAGCCTCCTAAGTGCTGGGATTACAGTAATGGACCACCAAATCCAGCGTGCAGTGGGTTGTGAGTATCATTAGCAGCCCTGGGCTCAACACCCTCAGCTGTTCTTTGGGACACTGGCTCCACATCCACACCGTCCCCACAGCCCCAGGCTTTTCCACCAGCCAGATGGGCAAGGAGCAGGAACCACCCTTTGCTGGTCTATCCTAGAAGGGTGTAGGGAGCAGGGGCCTGGGAATGGGGATGAGTTCCATCCATAGCTCCAGGCTGGAGTTCCAGGGCATGGAGGAACAGCGCTTCCCAGCCCGCTGACCAAGGCCTGTGGCTTCTCTGGTTTCTCTGGCAAGGCGAGTGGAAGTTGGGCTGGGCTGACCCCGCCCCCAGGAGCACAGAGTGGGAGTCCCCAGGGCTGGGTATGCCCAGTTCCCAGGTAAGGATGCTGGGCCTCAGAAGAAGAGGTAGGACACTTGGGCAGGGTAGGGAAGGCAAAAACAGGCGACAGGGGCTGGGGCTAGGTGGCCTGGAGGATGCAACTGGGGACAGAAGAGGGCAGACAAGGCTGCCTCAAGCCTTCTCCCCAAGGCCCAGGCCAGAGCTCCTGAAGGTTCAGTTCAGATTTAAATATGCACTGAGGAAATAAAGGATAATGGGCTTTAATTACTCTTCATTAATACAACTAATTAAGGTAATGTATGCAATAAGTGATATCAGTTATCAGAACGAATCAATTCATACAAAGGATAAAAGGGGTTGGTTATTTCAATAATTAATGTGGCTGATTAATGGGCCTGATTTGCCTCTGTCACTGTTACTTATTAATTGATTTCACCATGAATATTAGAGGGAAAATGTCCTAAATCTATAAAATAAGGAATTAATTAATTAATTAATGGAGTTGAGGTTTTTTTCTGATGGATGCTTGGATTCCTGGATTCGATCATCAGAATGGGGAAGGAGGACATGTTCTGAAAATCTCCAAGGAAAGCGAGAGCTGGAATTTGAATAGGAACGGCTGGGGGAAGGGAGAGGTTGGGACAGCAGAAAGACTGTCCAGTGCAAAGGCTCTGGGGCCATAGGTAGCCACACTCCTGGAGGAAGTTTCGGAGATCAGAGATTGGTAATGTGATGCCACTGAAGGGTGACAAGAAACAGGTGGACCAAGACAAGGGACCAGACTTTGTCTTTGGGGAACAGGGCCTGCTCAGATATTCATTCACCTGAAGAATATTGGGACCCAATCTGAAGCCAAGTATGGTGGCTCTGGTGTTGTAGTCCTGGCACTGTAAAGAAGGTCACACTTCAGACTGGTGGCCAGAGAACACTCCATAGAAGAAAGGCTGCCGGTAGAGACCAAAAGGAAGGAACCCAGGGGGCCTGTGTCAGGAAAGGGCTTTAGCAAAGGTGACAGAAGGTGCAGAGGCCCTGGGGTGTCAGGTATTGGGGGACAGAGGTCAGTGCTTCCAGGTCAAGAGCATGATGGAGCACAGGTTGTGAGGAGCCCATCTATAGGGCTGTGGGGACCCTGTGCTCTCATTGGGCGAGACACAGGGGCCACACCCACAGTGGGAGCAGAGCACAACAGTGACTGACTTCCCCTTAAAAGGACTGCGGTGGCCCCTGGAGAGTGGGGCATGGGGCCACAGGTGGGGGCAGGGCTGGTATCTCCTGGCCAGGCAAGCAGTTGCGGCTAATGTCAAGGGCACATGTGTCTCAGAAATCCCAGCATGCTCCGGAGGGGGTGGCAGGGCTAGTAAGTGTCCCGTGTCCTCAGTCTCCTGCCTGGGCTGCTGTCCTGATCACCCTACTGGCTCAGGACACACCACTCGGCTAATCTCTGGGGGCAGGCACCCCATTGCCAGGGCGCTGTGCCCAGCCCAAGGCCTGAGGGGAAGTAGACAGGAAGTAGGAGGAGGTGTCCAGGCCATCCCAGTGTCCTGGCTCTTCTGTTCCCAACAGAGGGCGGATTTCCGGGCCTGAATGGCCGGAAAAGCTGGGATGGGACACCTCACCCAGGAAGGGAGAGGAGCCCCACTGCCCCTCACCCCACATCCGCTGGACAGACAGATAAGACAGATGGACTCAAATCTTAGGAAGCTACTGCTGCAGAAGGCAGCTGGAGGGACAGTCGCTAGAGGTCAGGAAGGACTTCCTCAAGGCCCCCTAGCCTCAGGAGCTGGGGGTCCTATGATACTTTTTTTTTAGCTCAGCTTTATTTATTTATTTATTTTTGGCCCCTGAAATTCAACTCAGGACCTTGCCTTTGCCAGGCAAGTGCTGTACCACTGAGCTACTTCCCCAGCCCCAGCTCAGCTTTATTTTGTTTGATTTTTTTTTTTTTTTTTTTTTTTTGTCTTTTTGAGACAGGGGTCTCACTGTGCAGTTTAGGCTGGCCTTAAGCTCACTTTGTAGCTCAAGCTGGGCTCGAACTCACAACAATCCTCCTGCCTCAGCCTCCCAAGTGCTGGGATTAACAGGCCTGCACCACCATGCCCGGCTCCTTTTGTTTGAATATTAAGCTCCTATTTTTTGTTGTTGGTTTTGTTTTGGTTTGGTCTGGTATTTTGGTTTTTTGAGACAGGGTGTCACTGTGTACATAATTCAGGTTGGCCTCAAATTCACAGTGATCTTCCTGCCTCAGCCTCTCAAGTGGTAGGGTCATGCCCAGTTTAGAGCCTTGTATTTGAGCAAATATTTCCCTAAGGCCCAGCCTTCCCTCCTCATTTTACACTCTAGGTTGACAAATACAGTGATCGTGGCTACCACAGGTTGTGATGGGTCTTTCATCATTTAAGCTCCTGAGCTGCTAGAGTGCCCCAGGCGCTGTGCTGGGGACCAGTGGCTGGAGGGCGACAGGGTGACAGGGTGGCAGCGTCTGATACTGTTCAGTGAAGTAAGTGTGGAGAGATCCTTTCAGCCCTGATTGGAAACCTGAGGAGAGTAAAGTGGAGCTGGGGAGCTGGGGAGCTGGGGAGGGTGTGAAGGAGGAGAGGTGTTCTAGGTGGGTGGTCCAGGAAGGCTTCCCATGGAGGTGACTTTGAGCAGCACCCTGCATAAAGGGGTGAGAGGCAGGTCACATGCTGACCTGGGGAGGAACTGAGTGAGTGGGGGAAGAGGCTAGGGCAGAAGGTCTGGAGACCAGGTGGAGTGGCCTGGCCTATGCCTGTGTTCCAGCTTAGCAATGGTACCCTTTAACTGGATGATAATTATACAGCCATGGAGGGAAAGGTAAATTTTGTTCTCTAAGAGATAGGCTGGGTGTGTGGCTCAGTGGTAGAGCATTTTCTCATAGTGCATGAGGTCCTGGGTTCGTCCCCAACACCACACATGCACGCAAAAGGGAATTTTAACCAGGCGTGGTGGCTTGTACCTGTGCAGTTGCGAGCTACTTGGGAGGCTGAGGCAGGAGATTCTCTTGAACCTGGGAGTTTGATGCCACCCTGGTAACACAGTAAGACCACCACTGAGAAAGAGGGGTGGCAGAGGTGGGAGCCACCCTTACAGGGCTGACAGTGGTGTACGAGTGGCAAGTGCTGTGTGTGCGCCCGGCGTGGGTTATGGGCTTGGGCTATGACCTTAGGCGCTGCGTGGAGGTGGGAGGAAAGCAGCAGAGAAGGGAGGACCGGGGGCACTGGCCAGGGGGCCCATGTGATCCGGGGGGCACTTGGGTGGCCAGGCTGGGCAGGTGACACCCGGAGAGGAGCATTCAGGATCCATCCAGAAGCACAGCTCTGGGTTTGCAGCTGGGCTGGGTGTGGCTGGCATCAGGAAAAGGTGTTGATCAAGTGAATGCAGCAGAAGGTCACAGCGATGACATCAGCGGAGATGGGAAGATGCGTGAGGACAGATGGATGTCCTGGATGCCTTCAGACATCCGAGCGAGCCTCCTGGGTCTCGTGTTGGTACAGTAGGGCCAGGGCCAGGGCCAGGGCCAGGGCCAGGGCCAGGCATGGGGCTCGGGGACAGCAAGCTGGCTCCAGGCAGCCTTCACGGTAGGGATATGCGTTCTGAACCCTGGAGACACAGCCACCTTGGGCCTCACTGGGCTCCTCCTGAAAAGCAGGGAAATCATCAGGCATCTGCTGGGTACCAGCTGGACCCGGCCAACCTCCAGTGCAAAAGCAGCAAACCAGGAAACCATGAAGTCCCAAACAAGCGACATCTGTGACCCCTGGAGACAGCTTCATTAAGCAGGTGTTTGCCTCATTTCTGATTTCCAAAAACCAGGCTCAGAGAGGTGACAGGTCTTGCCCAAGGTCACAGAACCAGGCCAGCAGATTCTAGAGTGTGCCCTAGCTTCAGCATGAGCCCCTGGGCTCTGAGGACCCAGTGCTCACTTCTTTTAGGGAGTCAAGGACTGGGGCTGCTCAGTGCTGGCACACTCACCTGTCTTCTTTCCTTGCAGGGCTTCAGCAGAGCTGGAGGCTGCCGGGGACTACGTGAAGGTAGGAAGGCTGTGCATGGCTCGGGAGACAGAGCTGAGCCTGTGCTGTCTGGGGCGGCCACTTTCCAAACCTCACCGGGAGGCTCGGGCTGGCTCACCTTCAGCAGCTTTCTCCCCACAGGCCCAACTCAGCCTTCATGGAGTTAGCACCAGACCCACCCACCTGCCGCTGGATGGGACCCCAGGGTGTCTCAGTGAACCTGGGGCCTTCGCACTGAGCTACACCCCCCACCCTTTATTTATTTTAAATTTTGACATGTGTTCTCAATAAGTTACCTGGGCCAGGCTCCTCCTGCCTCAGCCTCCCAGAGTGCTGGGACACCCAGCTCCACCCAGGTTTCGAATCCATGTTGTGTCCTGGGGCAGGGAGGGGGCAGCAGGAAAGGACTTTTATCAGGGACAGTGGGCCTGGCTCAGATCCCTCTCAGGCTTACTTCTTTCTGGGCACTGGGAACTTTGCAGATGTCATTTTGAAATAAGCATATGATGGTGACAGTGCTAAATGATATCTGAGTGCAGACTGTGTGAGCTCTGTGCTGGCTGTATGAACGAGTCAGACTTCTTCCCTCAGCAGGGCCAACGAGGGCCTCTGTGTACCCACTCAGAGCCACAAACTCCCGCAGGGCAGAGCTGGGCTTGCAGGTGCCAAGGCTCAAGGCAGTGCCCTGGGCCTTGCACCACCCTGGGCTGGCCCAGAGCTGAGTTCTGGGCACAATGCAGAGGGCTGGGCCCTGTACTCAGAGGGCTTCCAGCAGGGAGCAGAGGCAGAAGTACACAGTGATTCGGGCAAAGCACTCCACACCAGCCTCAGTCCTGGGCGTGGACTTCACCTCTGAGCTCAGTGTGTGCTCATGTGAAGTGCGGTCACTGTGGTGACTCCAGCCTGCCCCTGCCGTCCACAGCAGGGAGCTGGGGAGGAGGAACCTGGAAGGCTTTCCGGAGGAGGTTGGCCAACAGCGTTCACTGTCATCTCTTCCTGAATGGAAAGCTAGAGAGGGGCCGAGGGCCTGGGCGTATCCACACCTGGCCAATGAGAGGGCAGGGGTACACTGCATGGAAGTCAGGCCCAGCTCCTCTTCCAGAGCCATAGATCATGTGGGAGGGACTGAAGCCAGAGGGCAGGACGCACGGGCCATGTGGCACCACCCACAAATCCTAGCTACCATGCAAGAGATCCCTGAGGATTTGTCAGCTTTTTAGTTTTTCTTTGGTTAATGGAGTTAAATTTGTAGATTTTTTTTTAATTCTAGAGGAAATAAGGCCTACTCACTGGAACTTATTAAATAAGCCCCCAAAGACTAAACTCAGTCATGTTAGTTTTATTTTTTGAGCTTCCAACAAGGCTTGGAGTCAGTAATAGTCAATTTCCAAAACTCCACCTTTCCCTGAGGTGCCCATGTTTTAAGAGTTGACTCCAAAGTTCCCAAGCTGTGTGGGGTAGCCTTTGGTTCTAAAATTCCAAGACAAGAGACTTGCAGACTCCAGCTTCAGAGCTTCAGATATATTTATGGGACATAAACACAGGGGTTCGGGGAGGTGGACCCCTGACATTCCAAAGGGCCTGAATGCTAAGTCTCTGAAGAGTCTTGTGAGCCTAGGATAAGTCAGTCTTGGAGACTCGATGCTGGAAAGCAATAGTGAGCCTTTGCCCAGCACTTACTATTTCTGTGCTTGTTTTGGACACAGGATCTCACCAGGTAGTCAGTTTGGCCTGGAACTCACCAGGTAACCCACGCTGGCCCTAAACTCGTCAGCAATCCTCCAGCCTCAGCCTTCTGATTTTTCTTCAGCTGGAATTACAGGCCTGCACTACACCGCTCTGAGCACTTACTTTGTGCCTCGAAACTTCCACGCAGGCTCTCAGCCAACCCTCCGAGTTCCCTGAGGTCACACAGGTATTAGATGTGTGTTCCAGAGGCTTCTCCAAAGGAGCAGATCTGGCTGGGGCAGGGGTGCACCAAGAATTAGGGGAGAGACAAGGTGAATCCACTTGGCGCTCTGGCCATTGGATTCCCTGGCACCCTGGACCTGTCAGATAGGTGGAGGCGACTCCAGATCAGAGAAAACTCAGTCTCCAGGAGATTTCTCGAGGCCACAAAAGACGGGGTCCAAAAGATACAGCGATTCCCCCCTCCCCCTAGCTTTTTTTTTTTTTTTTGTCTTTTTGAGACAGGGTCTCACTATGCAGTTCAGGCTGGCCTTAAGCTCACTTTGTAGCTCAGGCTGGTCTCGAACTCACAACAATCCTCCTGTCTCAGCCTCCCGAGTGCTGGGATTACAGGCCTGCGCCACCACGCCCGGCTTCCCCCTAGCTTTAGATATGATTTCATTCAAAGTTCCTGTGCTCCGGGTCCCTGAGGGTTGTGGAGAGCTGGGGAGTCCGGAGCCCCCCATCACCAGCCCACCATACCTCCTGCACCCACACCCTCTGTGATACCCCTCTGCGGGCCCTCAACCTCATGCCCCAGCTCCCGACTGACCGAATGAGTGCGGGACCCGAGCGCTGGGGACGCGGGCTGGGAGTGGGGGGCGGAGGGAGGAACAATGGCCCCCTCCCCTCCCCATCGGCCAGAGGGTGGGGTCTCCCTGCCCCGCCTCCCTGCTCCTCCCCCGCCCAGGCGATGAGGTAATCGCGCCGCCGAGAGGCAGCGCAGCCGGTGCCCAGCCGGTCGGTCCTGCGCCCCTGCCCGGTGCCGCCGCCCCCTGCCTGCCCGCCACCCTGCCGGCCACACCATGGCCGAGCGCTGCAGCCTGTGGAGCGCGCTGTCCGCCGCTGCCTGCTGCTTCTACCGCGGCTCCTTCGTGCAGGTGCAGGTGAGGCAGCGCGACCCTGCCCGGCTCCGGGACCGGGACGCCCCCGGCGCGCCCGGGTCCGGGAGCCGCAGCTCTGCGCCGCCGGCCGAGGTCAAGCGGGGCTGCAGGTGGGAGGGGGCGGGGTCGCCAGCCTCACCTCGGGGCGCCCCGCAGGGTGCGGGTGCAGGGGGTGCTGGCGCTAGCGCTCCGCGACTCCTGGCTGCGAGCGCTGCGGGTGCTGCCTCCCCTGAGGGAGGAGCGCGGCCGGGCTCGGGCTCCGGGAGGGTCGTCCGTCCTCCAGCTGCCCCGGGACTTTCGCGGCTGACCCCAGCCACCTGGCTCCTCATTGTACCGGGGTCTCCGGGCTGGGGTCTGAAGTGGGGGGCGGGGCACTGGGGACTGCTATGGGTGCGTAGGCTGGGGCCAGCGCGCCCACCACCTTCCCGCCCCCTAGGTTGCTCGGGTGTACTCGGGGCGCGGGTCCCCAGCCCAGCTCAGGAGCGCCGCGGCGGCGAGAGGGTTAAACGGAAGGGGGTGGAGGGGAGGACCCGGACCCCGCCTCTCTGCAGAGCATCTTCGGGGACGCCTCAGCGGAGTCAGGAAATCTGCGGGAGGCCAAGGGAGTTGCCCGGGCTTAGGCTGGTGGGAAGAGGTTAAGACCCTGATTGGGGTCTCCTCTCTCTGCCTCTCGCGCCCCTCAGGAGGCACGGGGCGCGTCACCCCTGAGCTGCCCTGGGCTCACACGCTCGGAGCCCGCCTGAATGACGGCCGCGCCGCCGGGAGCGCAGCATCCGCGCTGGCCAATCAGGCTCACGCAGGCCGGGAGCGGTGAGATCATCTCTAGCCAATAGCAGCGCGACGAGCGCAAGGATGCTGCACTCGCACCCCCCCCTCCCAACTCTTAGGAGCTGGGTACCCCCAGTTCAGGGACGAGCAGGAGGCCACAGGTCCCCTAGGGGTGGGGTCTGAAGGGGGGCATGTGGAGGACCAAATCCCAAACTCTGATCACTAGTGAGGGCTGGCAAGAGGAGCTCAGTAGAGGCTCCCCTTGGACCAGTATGCTACCCAGGCCCAGAGAGGGGGAGTGACTGTTTGAAGGTCACAGAGTGGCAGAGTCTTGGGCCAGGTTCGATAGCACACCGTTTCCTCTTCCTCTGTCTGCTTGTCCTGTCAGCCCCAGCTGTGGATCCGGGGAGTCCAGGTGATTGCTCTTTATCAGGAGGACCCCCGAAAGGCTGGGTGCACGTTCTCCTTCACCACGCACCCCCTGTCTTTCCCTCTGCAGGTCTGTTGTCTGGTGTGCTAAGGAGGCCTAGGGCTGTGCAAGTCCTTGAGCTTGGGGGGCGGCAGAGACCCCAAGAATAGGGACCCTTAAGGAAGTATGAAGAGTCATAAAGGCTCAATCTCAGCTCAGCCTAGGGCCTCTCTGCTCCCACCCGGGCACCAGCTTTCTGCTGGGCACCTGTGCAAGCCGCCCACGCCACTGTCTGTCCACAGAGCCCTCCAGGCTTCTCAAAGGCCTGTTTTCACGGGTACACTGCCAAACTGCTCTCACCAGCTTGGCCACTGCAACAGTATTCCATTGTCCTCCCGAGAGCCTAACCTGGTCCCTGGACACTTCCCATACCTCATTAACAGCCATCAAAATGCCCCTTCCTCTCCCTGTCCCTGCTCTACTCACCACTCTGCCACTGCCTGTGATTCCAGGCACTCTCCTCAGCCTGCCAACCTGTTCCAGCCCTGGGCCATTCTGCCCTGTGGCTCTGCTGTGCCTCTTAGGTGACTCTCAGCCTCCTAGGGCAGCCTTGAAGCCCAGCCACCCCTGCCCTTTCCACCCACAGCCCCAGCCCTTGGCTCTGCCTGAAGAGCTCCGATTTTAGCTCTGTAGTCCCTGCCACCACCTGCCACCTGAGCCTCTTCGTGCTGGGCTCCTCCAGGGCCATGGGCCTTAAACACCACCACCTTCTTTGGGAAGGCACCAGCTCTGCCACATGGGATGTGGGACTTCCCGTGCACCTCTAAACATCCAGAAGACTCGGACTGATTGTGGGTACCTGGTGAGCTCCTCCCAGAGGACTGTTCAGGCCTCTTTACGGCCTCAGCAGCCACACAGCACCCCAGTGAAAGTGTGGGGTCAGAGGTTGGAGCCACCTCTGAGCTGGGGCTCCTGGTATTGGTCCAGGAAGCCCGGGTGCGCTGGGAGCAGAGCACTCAGGAGGAGATCTGAGGGCCTGGGAAGCTGCAAGGTGTGAGGACCCCCGTGCTCCGGGGAGATCCCCTGTCCTGGTTCCCTTGCAGGCCGGCTTTGGGGTCTGCCTATCCCAGAGCAGCCATCTTTAGGGTTGGAGTTGAGAGCAGGCAGGAATGTTCCATGTCCTCGCAGTGACAAGATGCCTGTGGGGACACGGGATGTCTGTGAGGACAGAGCTGCGGCATGCTGCAGTGGGCGTCCTTCACACCCTCGCTAGCCAGTGAGGCAGATCCTGTCCCTGTACCCATCTTACTGAGGAAGAAGTAAGGACCCAATGGTTCATACAGCTCATGAGGGCTGCACTGGGCTCTGTAGGGGGCGTACCTGACAGCAGGGGCTCCCTTCCTCCTGGTATCAGAGCCCTAGGTTTGGATGACCTCTGATGTCTGACACTGGGAACCTGCGGTATCCTTGGATGGTGGGAAGGTACCCCCTGGAGTTACCTCAAGAGTAGTCTTGGGCTTCCTTCCTGGGTCACAGTTTCCCCATCTGGCAAGGATCACTTGAGAGGCAAGGAGAAGAGACCTGGGAATTGCAAATTAAGATGTCCCCAGGGTCCCCTGCCGTTGTAGATGGCTGCTTCCCCATCCTTCTCTGTACAATTAACTCACCATCCCAGAATGTGTCCTGTCCACACAGCTCTGTGCCAGTCTTTGTCTTGGCTTGTGGTACTTGTTGCCTCTCCTCCCACATACACCTGTGGAAATCCCCTCTCCCAACTTCAAGATAAGTTTGGTGTCCCTAGTGTCTGAGGCCAGCTGGCCATCTCCTCCAGGAAGCCTTCTCAGCCCTCTCTATGCTGCCCAGATGGCGTGGCCCTGTCGTGAGAGCACCCGGCTCTCTGCCGCTGTCCAGCGCCGTGGTGCTGACCTCAGGCAGCTCACAGGCAGCACGTGCCCTGTCTCTTTCTCAAGGGCTTCCTTGTGGACACGGCCTTGTTTACCAATCACCGTGTCTACCCCTTGCACCTAGTGCAGGGTGAGGAATGTGGTGGGCATGATTTATTGGCATTAATAGAGATTTCCTTGCCCCAGCTGGGCCCATCCCCCATGAGTGACAGTCCCAGCATCCCAGGGGAGAAGGAGCCGGAAGCCAACTCTTACCTCTTTCCCCAGTTCTCCAAGGAGAAGTACATCTTGGACTCCTCACCAGAGAAGTTGCACAAGGAGCTGGAGGAAGAGCTGAAGCTCAGCAGTACTGACCTCCGCAGCCATGCCTGGTACCACGGCCGCATCCCCCGCGAGGTGAGCGTTCCTGCCGCCCACGCTGTGGCTTCCCAGGCTGAGGCTGTGGCCTGCAGAGGGGCTCTGGCGCTGGCTGGGGAGGCCCAGCCCTAGGGCACTGGGCTGACTTCCTCACTCCAAGCCTCATTGTCCTCTGTGAAGTAGAGGAGACTCAGTACCTCCGGGTCATGGGGGAACGACGTGAACGAAGCCAGGGAAAGCGCCTAGCCCTTTGTCTGGCTCGCATTGGCTGGGTGGACGCTGGCTTTGCTGTTACTCCCTCCACCAACGCTGGCCTACACCTCTTCCACCATTTCTATAGCTCTGAGCCAGGCACCACGTCTCTGGCTCAGCGTCTGGGCTATTGTGTCCCTAGTCCCGGGATTAGATGGCAGATGTCTGTATCCTTTGCCACCCCCAACCTTGGGTCTGGGTCTCTTCTGTCCCCATCATGCTCGTCTGTACCTCCTGCAGGTCTCAGAGACCCTGGTGCAGCGTAACGGAGACTTCCTCATCCGGGACTCACTCACCAGCCTGGGCGACTATGTGCTCACGTGCCGCTGGCGCAACCAGGCCCTGCACTTCAAGATCAACAAGGTGGTGGTGAAGGCAGGGGAGAGCTACACCCACATCCAGTACCTGTTCGAGCAGGAGAGCTTCGACCACGTGCCCGCCCTGGTGCGCTACCACGTGGGCAGCCGCAAGGCCGTGTCAGAGCAGAGCGGTGCTGTCATCTATTGCCCGGTCAACCGCACCTTCCCGCTGCGCTACCTCGAGGCCAGCTACGGCCTGGCCCCGGCCAGCGGCAAGGCTTCCAGCCCCGCCAGCCCCTCAGGGACCAAGGGCAGCCACATGAAGCGGCGCAGTGTCACCATGACAGATGGGCTCACCGCCGACAAGGTCACCCGTGGCGACGGCTGCCTCACCAGGTCAGCTGGGACCCCCTATGGGGCCTTGCAGAAGGGGTGTCCGTGCTGAGCTCTTGGGGCGGACTTCAGCCCACGGAGATGGTCACTCTCTCCATGACAGCCAGTGTGCAGGGGATGGGACCAGCTCCCTGGAGGCGGGGACAGGGGGAGGATGTGCTGGCTGGGTGCCCCTGGCTGTCCCTCTCCACCGCTCATCCCTGTGTGTCCCCCCTCCAGTGGCCTTTCATTGCAGAAAGGGTCCCTGGTGCTGGCCTGAGCCAACTGTGAAGGCAGGCATGTCACCAGGCCACTGTATGCAGCAGAGCTGCAGACTCTACAGAACAGCAACCATTGCTTAGGGACTGCGTGGCTCCTGGTGATATTGCAGTGACACTTGTTCTCTCCGGACTGGGTAAGGCCAGGCGTGGCCCTTGAGGCCAGTAGTGCCTGGCCCTGTGCTGAATGCCATCCATGCCTGCTCAGTCATTTCCTATCCATGCTTTCTGGCTGTACCCCCATTCAGGGAGGATGCAATGGACTTAGATGGGGGAAGCAGATTGCTAGCAAGTGGTAGGATCAAGGGGGCCAGGACCCAGGGGGCCAGCCAGATAGCTCAGCAGATTAAAGTGCCTGCTTAGGCAGATGCAGGGCTCGATCCCTGGTGTACCAGCTCCTCCCCCAGAGTGTGCTGAGCTGCAGCTGAAACTAGGCATGGTGGCGCACGCCTGTAATCCCAGAACTTGGGAGGCTGAAAACAGGAGGATCATTACGAGTCTGATTTGCGTAGTGAGACCCTATAGACCTTGTACTAAAGGCATTTTAGAAAAGGATTTAAACCCAGGTCTGTGGGCTCAAGTCTAATTTCCCTAATTTTTGTGGCTGTTTGCAAAGAGGTCACTTTCTGTTGCCACCAGCATCTAGATGGGGCCTTCACCAGGCCTACCTGGATGCTGTCAGCAAGGCACTAATGATGGAGACCTGTGGGCAGCAGCCACTTGGCCTGTGGTTCGGAGCCAGTGAGCCTGTGGTGACAGGATCCAGGGGACACATGTGCCTGAGGCAGGCAGAGTGCAGGAGCAGCCAGGAGGGCCCAGGCTGGCCTCCGCAGTATCTCCTCCCTTCCTGCCAGCCCTTCCCCAGACAACTGCAAGGTTTCTGTGGGCAAGGCCCCCAGGGAAGAAACAATTGTGCAGGCTGTGGGCTGCACAAACTTTCCCTTGTCCTCACCCCAAGGAGGGGATAAACTCCAGCCAGCCCTCCTCCAAGGACACTGAGGGAGGGACTGAGGTTTGGGGTCTCCCCTGAGGATGGGTGCAGCCATGAACTCGAGCAAAGGAGACTCACTGGGCAGCAGACTTCTAGCCGGTCCCTTCTCCCAGGGACAGCAGAGACACAGAGGAGACCGGGAAGCGTGGCTTGCTGGGCCTCCCTCGTGTTCTGGGCTGGCCTCAGCTGTGTGTGGGCGTCCGGTCAGGGCTGCGAGCAGGGTGATGAGCAGCTCTGGCGACCCTGTGGCCGCAGAGGTGACCATCCGTGCCCAGGTGCGGCCCTTCCTTGCAGCTTCTGCTTTGTTCTGTCTGTCTGCTGAGAGAAGGAACTCAAGAATCTCTAGGCCTTTTCTGCCTGTGGAGTTTAGGGCCACAGGGGGGGCCCCAAAGGCAGGCTGGAGCCCCAAACTCTGGGCTGCAGCTCACAAAAACATCCACCCGCAGCGCATCCCTGCCCCAGCCCCGGGACTCCATCCGCAACTGTGCCCTCAGCATGGACCGGATCCCAGACCTGCACTCGCCCCTGCCCCCCATCTCTGAGAGCCCCAGCTCCCCCGCCTACAGCACAGGTACAGTGGAGATGGGAGGCGGGAGGGAGGGGCTCTGTCCTTGGTGGATTCTGCGTCCTTGGTGCCTTTTGTTACTTGTGTGTCTGGATGGGGGCTTCTGCCCTTTCCTGAGAGCAGCAGCCCACAAGAACTCACTCTGAAAAGGGGGGCATAGTGGGGCTCACCAGTGACCCCAGCAGTTTGGCAGCTGAGGCAGGGGGGTCGCCAGTGAGTTGGAGGCAGCCTGGGCTGAGGCCAGCATGAACTATGAGGCTTGAGTCTCTGTACTGTGACAGGCACTTACACATCAAGGCTCAGCTCTGCTGGCCAAGTCCCCATGGCTTTGGCGTAGCTTGGTGTATCCATCTCCAGTTCCAGACCAGGCTTCCAACAAGCCAGCCATGCTTGAAAAAAAAAGATATTTTTTCAAAAAGAGAAGTTTAAAGTTCACAGCACAGTTAAGATTGAAAAGTAAGGGCTGGAGCCGGGCGTGGTGGCGCATGCCTGTAATCCCAGCACTCAGGAGACTGAGGCAGGAGGATTGTTGTGAGTTCGAGACCAGCCTGAGCTACAAAGTGAGCTTAAAGCCAGCCTGAACTGCATAGCGAGACCCTGTCTCAAAAAGACAAAAAAAAAAAAAAAAAAAAAAAAAAAAAAAAAAAAAAAAAAAAAAAAAAAAAAAAAAAAAAGAAAAAGAAAAAGAAAAGAAAAGTAAGGGCTGGGCTGAGGAGATGGCTCAGTGGAATAAGTGCTTCCCTGGCAACAACAAGGGCCTGAGTTCAATCCCCAAGGACTAGGAGTTTGATCCCTGGGCACTGAGCCAGCAATTGAGACTGGGTGTGGTAGTATGTGATTGTAATCTTGTAATTGCAGCTCTTGGGAAGCTGTAAACAGGCGGATCACTACTGAGTTCAATCTAGTAGTGAGACCCTGAACACCCTGTAGATCCTTACCTAAAATACAGAAAGAAAAAGAAAAAAAAAAAAAAAAAA
>PVKA01034431.1:0-23469 GCA_004027165.1 Ctenomys sociabilis
CAGTACTAAAACCCATAATCCCAGCCTTGGATCCACACCATCTCAGAGGATCATGAGTTAATCATTAACTCTAGAAGTCCCCACCCCATGACTACATGAGGCTTTTGGGGGACAAAAACATAGACACAAACCATAACATTCCACCCCTGAACCCCCAAAGTCTCATGCACATCCTTTTGTGCAAAAGATGTTTTAGTCCATCTCTTAAGAGTTGGCAGAAGTCTCAACGGTTTCAGCAGGGCTGACAAGTCAAGTCATAAGTCTCCAAGACCTAAGGCAAACTCTTAGCTGTGAGCTCCTGTACAAAAGAAAAGTTAAACATATCCACATTCAAAGGCACAAGATAAGCATTACCAATCCAAAAGTTGCAAACAACAGGGGAATACAAAACACTGGGACCAATACAAGTCCAAAATCTAGCAGGGCAAACATTAAATCCCACAGTTCCAACTGGAGCATCTGAAGCAGTCTGCGCTGAGCTGTGAGCTCCACAGGCCCTACAGGGCTCCGCCCCTACTGCAATTCTTGTGGTTGTAGCTCCCATGGCTTCTTTCTCAGGCCTGCTTTGCTCCCTCCTTGCAGCTTCCCTTAGATAATCCACGTTCCTGGATTTTCCAAACTTCTGTGGTTTCCACTGAGTAGGCTTCTCTCTCACAGCTTCGCACACTGCTCTCTCAGGGGCACATGGCTTGGCCTCCCAGGTCTTCTTCTGAAGTCGGGGTGGAAGCCTTCTTAACCTCAGAGCTCCTGCATTCTGCATGCACCTAAAACCAGTGCCACGTGGATGATGCTAAGCTCTGCTGCCTGCTGGAATGGTAGCTAGGTTTTCCTTCTCCTGGCTGTAGGGGTCAAGTGCATGCATGGCTGAGCACTCTGACCCTGATTCTGAGGAACAAAATCTCCATACTGGCACCATTCTGGAAGCTGGTGCAGCCGCTGCTGCCATTTTGGAACAAGTGGTTCAGCAGCTTTCCGAGGCCAAGTCCCTGACTTTTGCAGTTATGAGGCTGCAAAGGGTGGAGACCTGCCTCCTCCTGTGATGCCTTCAGGCCATCCTTCGTATTTTGCTCCTATTCCATAATGGAGAAGCTCCATCTTTGCAATACACAGTTTTCTCGGTGCTTCCTTTCTTGTCAAACAACATTTTGAACCATTCTTCTGGGCTTCTTGCTCTTCATTCTCAACATAAATCTGGCTAAAAGCCCCCAATAACAGCCATGCTATAGCCCCAATATTTGGCTGCCTTGAAATATCTTTCGAAAGATTAATCAGTCCACCATGCTTAAACTCAGTCTTAGGCAGAGTCTCTGGACATGAGCAAAAGTCAGAGTCTTCTGGCCAAACCACAGCACAAATCATCTGGAGTCCAGCAACCAATGCGGTCCTTCTTCCCAGCAGAAACTTCCCCAGCCTGGTCTTTACAGACTGGCTTTCTAACAGCCTTCTGGTCTTTTGAGCTCTGACCAGAATCTCCCAAACACAACGGCCAAAGCTCTTCCAGCACTTCTCTTGTAGGTGAAATGTCTGAATCTTTCCTATCTCTTCCCATAAGCCAGTCCCAAAAACTTGTAATCCACATGGTCAGGTTTTGCCACAGCAATGACCGCACTTTTCTGGTACCAAATTCTGTCTCAGTTACTCTTTTTCTCGTTGCTGGGACAAATACCCAACACCCAGAATGAAGGAAGGAAAGGTTTATTTAGCTCACAATTACTGGAAATTTCAGTCCATACTCCGCTGGCTCCAAGGCAGAGGGGCACATGGCAGAGATACCAGCTCATGGTGGCCAAACAGCAACAACAACAAAGAGCATCTCTAGAAGGCTCTGGAGTTTCAGTAGAAGAAATAAGGAATGGAAACTGTTAGGTCCAAGATCAGACATGGAAGGAAGGACACCAAGAGCTGAGGCCTTGTGGAAGTTCAAGATTTATTCCTGAACACAGAGCCACCAGGCAACTGGGCCACAGTGACCTGTTTAGCTCTTAAAATGGGGTCTTAGTATTTGTCAAGTTCACTAACTCCACAGTTTCATTTTTCTACTGCTAGGATGTTCCCCCTTCACAATAGCTATTATTCTATCTTTGCCAGTTGTTGCTTAACATGCACATATGCACACACACACACACACACACACACACACACACAATCAATCAATTGGGTTTCTGACTACAGAAAAGAAACGCCAAAACAAGAGTGTTTGCAATCAGTACTAGCAAACTACTAAAGAATAACCACTGTAGCTTAGGTAAATACATTTATCTTTCATTTACATAGTGCTACAACCAAACTATATCAACATAACATTGATAAAAAGGTTGATAAACATTTACTTTGCTAGAATAAACCAGTGTACAAAACTCTGAGTATAATATTGGCTCAGAAACATGTATCTTGGAATAAATCCAGGTTTTAGAGGAAATTAATTTATCTGAGAGTATCTGCGCTTACTTAGGTACTGATTTTCATGGGGGAGAAATTTGAGTGATTCTAAGAGCTTTTGTTTCCTGTCAGCACTTACATATTTTCTGTCAGTTCTCATGGCCACTTCTCAATATCCAAGAGGCAAATAATTCTGAGATCCCTGTATCACTCAGTAGCTACCCAATAAGGCAAGAGTCTATTGTGTTCTTCT
Source organism: Ctenomys sociabilis (assembly GCA_004027165.1). Taxonomy (NCBI): domain Eukaryota; kingdom Metazoa; phylum Chordata; class Mammalia; order Rodentia; family Ctenomyidae; genus Ctenomys; species Ctenomys sociabilis. Next base: position 2,633 of record PVKA01034431.1, read on the forward strand.
CTAAAACTCCATGAATACCAAAGAGGAGATTAAACTCTTTACAGATAACAAGGTGGAATGACAGAAAATCTATGTCTCACAAATGTTACATGGTCTCAGAGCTTTTTACAATAGTAAGTTTTAATTACATGCCTCCCTGACTCCCCTCAAAAGTGTTAGATTTCCTACCTGTTCAATTCACTTGGTCTAGTGCTAAATTCCCACCATTCAGTAGAAAATGATATTATAGTCATGACACTTTTCTAGTCGCAAACTTTCCTTAGAACTTTATATATGTGTATGCACTGACACCTGATCTGATTTCCCTTATTCTTTTCAACAACCTGTATCTCTATTTGTATTATAATCCCCTCCTCTTCCTGTTTTAGTATGAATGAAAGGATTCTGCAGCAAGCTTCTAGCCCAGGGCTCTAGGTTTCTGAGAGGATTTTTAGAGCTCTGCAGAATGTGGGCAAAGGAAGTCATGTTTTCAATTGGCAGAAAATGCCTTAGAAAAAGTTGTTGGCACAACAAGTACAGGCCACAAGGACCACTTGTATATTCATACATGCAACCAATGAATTATTAGTGAAGGTCTGTAGCACAAGAAATTTTGAAAATATGAATTTAGGACATGCTTTGCCACTTACCAGTTTACAGATAACAAGCTGGAATGACAGCTTGTTACAGGTTTGGCAATCACCTCCCTATCTTCTGATCCTCATTTTTAAATTACTAAGACAACCATAGCCATTTACAGCTCAGCTTAATAACTCACTATTGTTGTGGAATGCTGGACTGTGTTGGATTGTGGTGTCGAGTTCAAGCACCTAAGTTAGTTGAATGACAATGGAGTGCCCACCTTTGACAGGTGTAGACAAAAGAAGGGTTGTAGAAAGAAAAAATCATGATGTGTGTGTATAGACAGTACAGTTGGGATAGATAATGCTGTGCTTCTACATAATCCCATGAGAGGCAAGATCTGCACTAATGGTGGTTGGACAGGATATTATGTCGGCTTCTAGTACTATGGTCATTCACTAGGAAAATAATTACTGAATTTTTGATATAATTCAGGTATAAAAAATAAGATAAGTAAGCAGCTACACTCTTAATTTACTGATAAGAGACATCTGCTAAAATAATATCTGTAAATATAATATCATGTATGTACCTTGTATGACACCAAAACGTTATGAAAACAGTTTGCAATGTATTAGTTTATCAAATCTGTCTTGATAAGGTGTCTTGAAACTGTCTGATATTTGTACTTCAATAAAATAAAAAATAAATTTAAAAAAATTAAATTATTAAGACATGTGTTGTTCCTTGGGCTCTGTAAACAACTGCTCTGCTTGGGCCCCCATGTGGACCTGTGTTATCATGAACTTAGGAGGAGATCATATTTCTGAAATTGCATTTGAAAAGTGATTATACTACACACTGATGCATGTAGGATGGCTCTGCATGGGCCATTCTGTTTTGTGCTGTGATGGATTGAAAGAAACTACAACTTCGCAACAATTTTGGGAAGTGTAGTGAAATAATTAGTGTTGCATGGACACCAGATAGTCAGATAGAGCCAGGTCCACTTCCTGAACAGCAATCCTAAATGTTAAATCCAAACAGTTTTTCTCAAAGTAATATAATAAGCATCATAAGCCCACTAAAAAAGTTGTACAATATCCTCCTGTTTTATTTTTTTAATATTTTATTTATTTGGTCCAGGGTCTCACTATGCAGCTCTGACCCCTAGTGATCTTCCTGTCTCTGCCTCCTCAGCACAGGGATCACAGCTTGCACCACCACGCTCAGTTTCAGTGGTTGGCTGGCGCCCAGGGTTTCAGGGCAGGCAGGGAATGTGATACCAGGGATTGAATCTGGGTGTTTGGGCTTCCTAGGCAGTGCTTGAGCCACAAAGCACTCTCCCCAGCCTATCCTCCTGTTTTACAGTGGTTAAGTTCAGACTTTCAGACGAATCAAAAGTAGCAGGGATTCCCCACTAATAGTCAACAGTCCAATTCATGAGCATCACAATTCTTGCCTGTATTTGTCCTATTTTTTTTCAATTATCACATTTAAGTATATTTTGTTTATTGTAGCATAATGTCTAATACAGAAAAAATAGAACCTAAATTTAGGCATTTGGGCTCATTTTAATAAGACTGAAGAGGAGATATTGGCAAGTACACCAAAAATACAAATTATGTTTTAAACACTTAAGAAATTAAATGATGTAGGACCAATCTGATAGCTCAGAAGACTAAAGTGCCTGCTTAGGCAGACACGGGGATGGGGAATAGGGGTAGTGGGGCTCCAGTCCCAGGGTGCAGTACCAGCCCCGCCCCTGGGATGCAATGAAACAGCAATTGAGTTGAGGTGTGATGACATGCACTAGTCATCCCAGTGCTTCGGAGGCTGAAAATAGGAAGATCACTATGAGTCCGACCTGTGTAGTAAGACCCAGTAAACCTTGCATTAAATACATTTTAAATGATTTATAAAATGTTATACATATGTTCAACTTCGAAGTCAAAGAGTAGCATGCTTATGGAATATTATCAGAAACATTTTATACTGAAGGGTGAAACAAGCATTTGGGCTTTCCCGCATGACATGCTTGGCATACTGGCAATGAAGCCCTTGAGCCCAGTATTTGATATCTAGTACCTGTGATATTTGAACATGTTTGATAAGTAATGTTGTGGGAATTGACAAGAGAAAAGGACTTTTAGATGGGAGAAGAAGAGCTAAGTCTCAAAAGAGAACCAGAATTTTCATTTATAAATGTGGGGAGTATGGGCCACCCGGAGAATTCGCTGGTTAAAATCATTGAGGTAGAAAGCTTGAGGGGATCTGTGAAGAACGGCCAGTGTATGCTTATAGAAACTGAGGCTTCACGGGGAGGTGAAAATCATAGTTAGGAAGTTAGCCATAGTTGAAAAACACAAATCGGAATGTCAAACCTGAATCCTTCCTCTTCTTGGGTCTATTTACGCTTCCCTTTTTTACAGGAGAAAGAAATGACTACCAAATCCTTGTTCAGATCACAATCATTCATCCAAGAAGGGGAAGTTTAGGAGATTCAAACCCAAAGCAAGGGTTCTAGGGTCAAGCTAAATTTGCTTCACAGATACATATTTGCCACTTGTAAAATGAGCAAAAAGTGAATTTGGAGCTTGTGAGCAAGCTCCTACTGTCCAGTCCTCCATTTATCATTACAACAACACAGTATGCTTTCATAGTCAGAGGCCCTCTTTTGAGTTACTTCTTATACCAGGAATTGTGTCCCAGCCCATTGGAAAGGACTGGCAAGAAAGTGTTCCCCTCTGTGCAGCCCAGTGCTAGGATCCTGGCACATGATTCCATCTTTTTTCTAGTACCAGTTATCCTTTACTATCCAAGTATCTCTGAGTGTCACACCCCTTTATTTGCCTATAGCTGTCCTTTACTCACTTGTTGAATTCCCCCCACCTTTTTTTTTTCTGGTGCTGAAACTCAAACTCAGAAACTTGCACTTGCCAGACAGGTACTTTTGCTGCGGAGATATACCCCCAGCCCTGTTGAATTCCAACTGTTCTTACTTTCTTGGTCACTGTGACCATTGCCTGACCCTAAGTGCATGTTCTTCCTGCATCTCTGGCTCTTTTGCTGAGATGATTGTAGCCAATTGAGTCCAGTACTAGGTGTTGCTGCCCTGCCCTGCTATAATTAATACAGGCATCCTCAGGTGTGAACTGACAAGAGACATAATTCTTCCTCTTTTCATTTATCTTTCTGAATTTTTACACTATACCTAACAGAGTGTACTTCTTGTTTTAAGGATGCTTTCTGAATTGCTCCACTCTTACTACTTGTGACATAGGTAGTAAGATAGCTCTTACCTTTGCAAAATGCTATGGAGACAGAAACTTGTGCAGTAAGTGTTCTACCCCTGACAAGGGATGTGTCTTCTCTTGGGGTCACTTTAAACAACTGAATTTCTGATTTTTCTTCCTGAGGAAACCGTGGCCATTCTTGCATGTCTCAGTAACATTTTTAACATGTTTTCAAATTCATTCTGAATTAATAAAAAACAGAAAATGTACAAATAGAAAAATAAAACAGAATTTCTTAAATTCTTGCAAGTTTTATGTTGGTTCAAAGTAAATAATCCTGGGTGATGTGCATGTCAACCTGTCTCTGGATGCTGTTTGCATTAATCTATGACACTGGCCAATTTGACCACACAGGAGCTACCTTCTTATCAGAATTCCCCAAACATTCCAAGACTGGGCTCATTGCCTGGGTCTGTGTTGTTCTGAAAACCTTCTCAGCTGACCCTGGTTCTCAGTAGGCTTGCTCACAGCTGCTGTTTAGTGTTCATGAAAGTAGGAGGTATAGTCTGCTTTATTATGCTTCCCTTAGTGCTTGCTATCACAGCTTAAAATAGTGTAGGATCAGGTATTTGTTTGAGCAGCTGATCCACCCACACCTCTGCTGCTTGGTTCCATCCTTAGAAGTTGCATATAAATAGCAGCTGTGCCTCTCTGCATTCTAAGGTGGGATTTCTCCTATGCAGTCCAATTGGACAATGTCATAGACTTAGGTAAGTACACCAAAGAACAGGTCAACATGGACATCAGACAGTAATGTTGACTTTTAACCAAGATAAAATATGCAAAGAATCTAAGAAATTCCACTTTGTCTTCATTTGTTATTTGTACATTAACTGCTTTCATATTAATTCAAAATTATACCCAACATTTTGTAAAGCAATAAACAACAAATCCACATCTCCACTGGTTAAATTAATACTTAGAGTTTATTTTAGAACCACAAGTTCCAAGGTACTCTTATAGCCCTATGCACCAGAATTTCCAGGTCAGAGAACCATCTGTGAAGCAGAGCACACAAGTATCACAGGGAATTCTTACCACAGGGAAGGTTGGAAAATGCTGACCTTGATGACGAGGGCATCCTCTCGAATTTCCTGTGATATGGATGGGGTCTGTGAGCATGGCCCATGTTCACAGTGAGCCATGTAGTAATGAGAGGCACACATGAATAAGACTCTCCCCCAATCTGTCTCTTATCCACAAAGAATCCTCACAGTCCCTAGTTTATACGGAAACTGTCCTCACATCAGATTTTGTTCCTACTCTTTGCTAGTCTAATAACTCATATCTGAGCCCTTCAACCCATGAAATCCTATTCAGCCTTTGGCACCTTCTTAAAAAGCCTTCCCAGCTCAGCTCAACTAAGGTGAGTTTCCTGTCCAGATCCTTAACATCCTTCAGTTCATAGAAATCATTACTCTCTGTGGCTGAGTCCCTTGGGGTAATATTATCTGTCTGTCTCCTATAGCAGAGGCCAAGACCCTTAGGAGAAGGCCTGCTTTTATGTTCACAGCTCTATCTCTAGCATTACATTATAATTAGGCTTATTGTAGATCTGAAAAGTATGCACTGAGCAGTCAACAAACAGATGTAAGCAGAGATCAGTAAATGAACCCATGAATGAATGAAGTAGTATGTGAGGATGGAGTAGGGAGGCAGGGAGATTCTTGGTGGCATGGTGGAGATGCTGGGGATGCTGGGAAGTCATTTGGGGAGAAGCCAGAATTATGCTGTACTCCAAAGCAAACAGCAGAGGGACCAGTATGACAGAGAGAAACGGAAATATGCCAGGTGGGTGGAAGGTTGTACAGATGCCCTAGAGAAGTGAGACAGCATACATGTCTCTAAATAAGGAGCCAGTCGGCTTGAATGAAGCAGGGAGAACAATCAGGCTGTGATGAAATTGAGGGGCAGTTAGATAAAGAGTGACTCATGATCAGTTTTGATTTGACGTAAGCAGAAACTCAGACATCCTGCAGGGTTCAGAGAAGGAGAGAGATGATCAAAACAGTGCTTGTAGGGAATGACTCATGCTCTTTGTGTAGGCCTGAATGAAGTGACAGGACTAAAGATATGTGAAACCAGCTAAGTGGCAGTGGCCATTAAATCACATCCAGTTAAGAATCAAAATGTGAGCTGTTTTATATGGGTATGTCCTACCTAGTTCTGTTACAAGCTTGAGGCACCTAGCTAGAAGTATAGTAACAGCTGTACACTGGAGGAAGGGATGGAGTCCCCCCAACCTCCATGGAGGGGCAGTCGGGCAAATAGTGGGGGAAGCAGAATAAAACAGAAAGATTTGGACTGACTTTCATAGATGTAGGATAAGAACCAATGAGCCTACAGATTTGTAAATGTTTTCATATTTCAGAGTTGAATGGAGAATTGCAAAGGCAGATAAGTCTGAAAACAGAAATAATGAACTTTTTTCTTTAGCATAGAGCCACAGTGTAATTTCTAAATATAGTAAGCTTTTATTCTATGAGAATTACAGGATATGGAAAGAGGGCTGAGAGGATTATTTTTCAGACTACCATGATCACTGGAATTTGAGGAGACAGTCCCAATATAAGGCTTGAAGGTAGAGAAATGAACCCTGAAGGACATTTTCCAGTTCCTTATTTTTATAGGAAATTGAGTTCCATTTGATACTCTGGAAAGCTACCATTATGCTATTGCTAATTGCTGAAATCCTCCCCTTCTCATTATTGTCTGTCTCTTGGAGAATGACTCCAGCTTCACCGTCAGTCACTTTTTAAGTTTTTCCATAGACTACAAGCTTCTGAAAACAGACTTGATTACTCCATAAAGTTCTCCATGACCTTAACCATGGTGCTACTTCATCCAAACCATTCTGATGGCCTCACATTGATACAGGGAGAAAAATTGATCTCAGGTATGTGACCTCCAAACGATGTAGGGAAACCTCCAAATGACATAAGGAAAAACAATCTCTGGACCTGACCTGTACAAGTTTGTGTTCTCTAAAACTGAAAAATGTATTTTAGGAACAAACGGATTTTATGAGCAGATTAGATTTATTGAGAGAAAGAAAGCTCCTCTCTGAGAGAGGGACAGAAGTGGGGCCCAAATGGGTAGTTCCCCTGGAAGCTGTCTCTTCCAGGGACTTTTATAGAGAAAAACCATGTGGTGAGGCAGGCCTAAGGTGGTAAAGACAAGGGAACTCACTTTGGTGGACAAGAGGTGGGACAAAACCATGGTTAACCAATGAGATTACAAGCACAATTGCCCAGGTAAAATTGATTAAATCCAGTATCAAATGGAAAAGCAAGTCATATAGCAAGCGGGCATGAATACGGGACAGGGTCTCTCTCTTCCTGTTGGGGTTGGGCTAGTGACTCAATAGGGCTCTTTCAAGGTGATTGATACCTATTTAGAATATCAATCTCTGATGCCATCCCTAGGGAAGTATGTAGCTATGTTTCTCCTTTTTGTCTTGGTCTTGAGGTGTGGCCCATAAGGAGGTGTCTGTCTCTTGCAAATTGCAAAGTCACCTTGTCTACCATCTTGGCTCCTTGATAGCCAGGCCCTGTCTGACTGCCTAGAATATTTCTATCTAACTCAGCTGCCTACAGCAGTCGCATCCCTCTATGCCTTTGTGAGTTGGGTCCTTCAAACCAGGTGTCTCTATCATCCTTCTGTTGGTGGGTAAATTGAATTCTTTCCCTGAGAAGCTTCATTGATTCCTCCTTCTGTGAAATCTTTCCTGGACTCCATGAAGCTCCCCAAATGCTCTCAATAATTCACCCTATCTTGTCTCAAAGAAGAACTTCATTTACCTGCTTATTTTTCTACTAGAACTGAAATATTTGTCTTATCTCATTTTCTATGTCTAGAACAGTACCTGGAATATTCTTGAAACTTATAAGCTGTTTAAAAAAGCAAAAGAAAGAAGAAAGGAAGATAGTAGTGAGAGGAAGGAAGGGTAAGATAAAATGAGGGTAGAAGAAAAGAAAGATGTTTCCCTTCCATCCAAATATCTTTTTCCCAAAAGACTGAGGAGAGAGAGAGAGAGAGAGAGAGAGAGAGAGAGGGCAAAAGTCAGCATATAAGTAGAGCCCAAATGGAACAAGCTGGGTGAGTTAAGTGAGCACAGCAGCCCTCCCTTATCAAGAGCTGTCATTCACAATTGCTCTTAATTTCAACAGTGTGGATCACCTCACTGTCCACAGTTCATCCAAGCATTAAGCTTGTGTGCCAGGCGCAGTGCTAGTGAGAGGTGGTGGTGCAAACGTGAGCAGACTGTAGTGTCAGCCCACAATTCCTTGGGGGAACATTAGGCCAATACCACACAACTGCCTGGCCAAGTCCTGATGTGGAGCAGCGGAACGGGCAGCAACACTCACCTGCTAGCGGCACAGTTCATGAGGCTTCGAGAGGGAAGTAACTCAAAAGGATGCGTAGAAATGTCCCACTGGAGAGGGAGGGAAACTTCCAGAGAGAGAGGTCCGAGTGCTCGCTTGAGAAGAGTTTGGCATAACTGTAACTTGATCTAATGCTTTGCCTTTGTATCTTTCAGGAGCTTGGGAGTCAAGTGGTATTCAGATGTAGTTTAATCTCCTTCGTCAATTATCTTCAAACCTGTTAATTCTGCCACTGTTGGAATGACACCTAATGCCCTCAACTTTCTCCACATCATTCCGTCCATTGCATGAGTAAGCGGTGCTGTCCTTGTTCTTCCCACCACACTTTGCATATCAGTCATTCCTCCCTTTCCCCAAAAGGAATTAGTTCTGCACCAGCCTCTCCCATTGGACCCTGCCAAGGAGACAGGTCTCCTCACTGTCCACAGGTCATCTCACTGTACTCATCCTGAGAGGTATTCTGGCCAACACATCATTTCATTAACTTACCACAAATGATTCATCGTAATTTATCAGTCATAGTAAAGGACTCTTATGGTCATTCTGAGGGAAAAATCAATACATTCCAATTTAACTGGTGTGACACTCTGGTCAACCACTGCTAATCCAGTCAGTTCCTTGCTGTCCACCAGCCACTAGGAATATTTGGAAAGGGAGAGAATCCTGGCATAGCATATCCCCAAAATGCTTAAAGCCTCAGTTTCCCATGGGCACAAATGGTGTCTTATGTGAACCACTGGTCAGCAGTCCCTTACAGTTACTTGTGCCTGAAGCCTCTTCTGTGACCTGGGATACATCCGGGGAAGTTCCATGGGTGAATGTTGGCTGACCGACAGGGATGCTCCAGACTCTGTGCTCCGTGTCACGGTCAGTTCCCTCGTTCCTGTAACCACAGAAGAAGTGTCTGCTGATGAGCCCAGCATCCTCCATGAGCTCTGATAGGGCAGCTGTGTCAGCAAGTTCAACGTAGTGAGTATGTCATAAAATGTGGGTAAACTACCATGTGAAGACACACAAGTTGAGAACACATAAGAAATTCAAATTCTGAAACATTCCAAAGACCTGAACTTCCAAAATGTGAACCTCATGCCACAAATGGAAAATTCCACACCTGAGCTCATGAGATGATGCCTCATAGACAAGCGCAGGAACATCAAAATATTGTACAAAATTAACTTTAGGCTAACTGTGTATGATTTACATGAAACACAAGTGAATTTTATGTTAAAACTTGGCGTTTCCATGCATAAGATATTTAGTTATGTTTATACTAATTTCTAAAATGTGAAGATATCTGAAATCTGAAAAACCCCATAGTCTCAGGCATTCCAAACAGGGAATAATCAGCCTGTATTTGATACCATATTAAAAGTGACATTTTCCTCTTTTGAATTAATAAATGCAGTAATTACCAGTTCATCTTTAAGCTAAACATGACAATTTCAAAGAAGCAAGAAAGGTGATTGGTCGATATGTTAAGGAATTTCAGCCTAAAGTGAAATAGTTCCATGTGGCCTGAGTCCTTTAGAAAACTGCCTCCCCTGCCAGCTATGTGTCCTTCTTATTCTACCCACATTCCCTATCTTTCCCCTCTCAGATCAGTCATGAGATTATGAGCAACTTACGTGTCAACGCAAAATCGCCATATGCTGGTCCTAGCTCAGAGTTACAGAAGGCATTAATTCAGATGTACCTTGAAGATGTATTCTTGAAGCTAAGTTGTTTGCCAACATAACCATTTACCTCCTTTCAATTTTCTTTCAATACAGAGATGTATATAGGAAGAAAATATGATAAGCGACAACATTTCTAGCCTTTCTATTGGAAAGGATTTATTTTTTCAGATTAGAGTTTCCAAAGCCTTTTTTAAAATTACAATGAAAGTTTGGTATACATGGAACTATGAGTTAAATGCTCATACATAGATATGTTTATTTATTTTTTTCATGACTCCTGCAAGGCCAGTGTTAATATTATTCTCATTACATAGAAAAGAAAGTCAAAGCTCTTAAAATATGAAATAATATGCCCAAATCACAAAACTAACCAAGGAATGGTGTTAGGATTGTACACTCCAAAATCCATTTGTAAGAATTTTATGCTCTCTCCACCCACTAACCACATATAGCTTCGCACTAGCTACCCATAGCCACAGGCAGCAATGCAGAGTGCTAGCCTGAGGACCACGTGTCACACTTTCTCTAACTGCCCCTCACTTGCATCCCAGCCTGATTGTTCTCTTCATTCAGGCTGGCTGGCTCCTTACGGGACACGTGTGCTGTCTCACTCTCCAGGGCATCAATCAGTACAGCCTTCCACCCACCCAGCATATTTTCATTCCTCGCCATCATGCTGGTCCCTCTGCTGCTAGCTTTGTGGAGTAGCAACCTCTGGCCTCTCCCCAGATGACTTCCCAGCATTGCTGTGCCCATCTTTATTATGCTGTCAAGGCTATCTCTGGCTGTGGGGTGTGCTCCCCACTCTGTGGAGAACATTCTCTGAAGACAGAGAATAAAAGAATCTACCTCCTGGGGCCACTTCAGCTTCTTGCCCACCAACTCTCCTCCTTGGCTGAAGATCTCAGGAGGGCAGGGTGTGCCCACATCTCTTCCCATCTTGGTTCAGTATCACTTTCATTCACCACATACTCTGGCCCAGTGTTGTTGTCTGTGTATAGAATCTAAGGTGCCCTTGGCCATCATACCTCATATCTGGTACAGACTTTGCTGCACAGCTGTAGGTGGGGGATCTGCTTTGTCCCCACACCTTTCATTGGTCTGATGACAATGTCTTCCCAGCAGCAAAAGTGAGAGGAAGTTCAATGACAACTCAAGAGAAGGTCTGTACATCATTTATTTATGATTGGTTCTATTTCAATCTGTGCATAAAAGCATAACAGAAACTAACTAGGGCCAGCCAAATAGCTCAACAGATTAAAGCTCCTGCAAGCAAGGGCAGGGCTTAGGGGTTCAATCTCTTCCCTTGGTGTATGCTGAGATGGGAACTGAGACTGAGCATGGTGGCATATGCCTATAATCTGAGCTCTTGGGAGGCTATAAACAGGCAGATTATTATGAGTCCGATCTAGTAGTGAGACCCTGAACACTCTGTAGACCCTTCCCTAAAATACAAAAAAAAAAGAAGAAAGAAAAGAAAATAACTAAACATAAATTCTTAGGTTTATAATATCACAGATCTGAATAATGGTTATATTTTGTGTTATTAGAACATTCTTTCAGTACCTAAGATTGACAATCACCTTGGGCGTGAGTGTGTACCTGTACAGCTTATCCCTTTTTTAAGAATTTTCCCCTCCTTCCTTCCCATCTCCCCTCCCCTATGCCAATTTTCTTTCTTGTAGAGATCACTAATTTGAACACATGGTTACGGAAAGTAATGGTTATATTCACTGAAGTCACTAGATTCCTTGCATAGCATATATTTCCCTTGCACCCTCCCCATCCCTTGTCTTTGTTCCTGTACTTCTTCCTTCTAGCATGAGATCCACCCTCTTGTCTCCTTCTGTTAATTGTTTGCTATTCTTTCTGTTTGTACTTTGCCTCACCCCTAAGAGGTATGTAAAATGCCATGACTAGCTTATTTCACGCAGCATTATATTTTCCAAGTGTATGTATTTTCCCACCGATGACTCGAAAGCCCTTCTTCACAGCTGAGTAGTATGTCACTATATAAAGATTCCATATTTTCTTTATCCAGTCATCTGTTAATTATAAAAAGGCTTTCAGGATTAGTTATTACAAATTCTGCTGCTATAACCACTGGCATGCATGTATTTCTGTAGTAAGAAGACTTAAGCTTGTTGTGTAAGACACCTCAAAGAGGGAGAGCTGAATCATAAATTTTAACTTCAGTTCTTTGAAAAATCTTCATACTGGCTTCCATAATGGTTGTATTAACCTACATTCCCACCAACAATGAACAGGGTCCTTTACACCAGAACCACACAAATATCTTTCATTGTTTGATTTCAGAGTGCCATGCTTTTTGGAGTACAATGAAATCTTACAGTTCTAATTTTCACCTTACTGGGCTGACCAAATAGCTCAGCAGACTCAAGCGCCTGCTCAGGCAGACACAGGGGCCCATAGTTCAGTCCCCAGGCCTGCCATGTTGGCCCCACTCCCAGGGAGTGCTGAGATGGTGACTGAGACTAGGTGTGGTGGTGTGCACCTGTAATTCAGCACCTGGGAGTCTGCAAGAAGGAGAATCACTATCTAGTAGTGAGACCCTGTGCACGATCTAGTAGTGAGACCCTGTGCAACTTGTCCTAAAATAAAAATAATAGTAATAGTAATTTCCACCTTACTGATATAGGAGCAGAGATGTCTAACACTGTTTCATATATTTTTTGACTATTTGTACTTCTTCCTCTGTTTCAGTGCATCTTTCTTACTTATTTCTATAAATTACATTGCTCATTTATGGATCTTTAATTTTAGGTGGGTTAACATTTTTTGAGCTCCTTATATTTAGTCTCTATATTAGTCCTCTGAATAAGAGAAAATTTTTTCCCATTCTTCAGGTTGTTTCTTCCCTCTACTAATTAATGCCTTTTCTATAAAAAAATCTTGTTGGAAAAATACTATTCATTGATTCTCTCTGGTATTTCTTAAGCAGTTGAGCTTCTGCTTAGAAAATCTTTTCCTACACCTGTGGTTTTAAGTGTTTTACTTATTTTATCATTCAATAGGTTCAATGTCTCTGTTTTAATGTTTAGATCTTTGATACATTTTAATTTAGTATTTGGATAGTACATTGATTCAGTTTCAATCTTCTGCAAATGAACATCCAGTTTTCTCAGTACCATTTGTTCAGTGGGTTATCTTTTCTTCAATATATGCTTTTGAACCTTTTGCAAAGGTCTAATACTTTGATGTGCACTGCCCAGGGATTTTCTCTGTCTTTTTTTCTGTTCAAAATTAATCAAAGTATCTCTTTTTGTTCCAGAACCATCTCATTTTTATTATCATTGTTTTATATTTGGCATGAAGCCAGGTGTTGTAAGGCTTCAAAAGTGCTGTAAGGTGCTTGTTGCTGTCACCTCAAATTGCCTTTCTTATTCTGGGTCTCATATGGTTACAAATGAATTTGAGGATAACTCTCTCTAGTTCTGTAAGCTATGCTATTAGTATTTTGATTAGGACTGCAATCAATCTATGTAACAGTATTGGAAGTATGGCCATTTAAAAAATATTGGTTCTGCCTGTCTCGTATGTGGAAATATCTTTCCATTTTCTGTCTTCTTCAATCTCCCTTTTCAGCCTATTACAGTTTTCATTGTAGATGTCTTTCATTTCCTTGGTTAGATAAATTTGCAACTATTTCATTCTTATTGAATCCATTATGAGTTATTTTCATAAGATCCTTCTACTCAAGCTAATTGTTGGTGCATGTGAATGGTAATGGCTTTTATGTGTAAATTTTGAATCCTGCTGTCATCAAAGTTGGTTATTAATTGTTAGAGTTTTTGGTGGCATTGTCTGAGTCTTCCATGTAGTGTGTCATGTATCATGTCATCTAGAAATAATGATAATTTCAGTTCTACCTTTCCTATATGTTTTGCTTTTATTTCTTACTCTTACCTAACTGAGCTGGTGTTTCCAGTAGTATGTTGGTTTAAATTTACATTTTAATGGCAAATTTAACACAATTAAAAGACTCATAGATGTTACCCTGCTTTAGCTTGTAAGAAAGTAGCTTGTAATGAGAGCAAATTTAATGGAGAGAGTTCGACAGTAAGCAGGAAGATTATTCATCATGTATATGCAACATTACTTACCTAAATTTGAACTATATTTTTTTTATTTTTTAAAGAATACAAATTAGGGCCAGCCAGGTAGCTAAGCAACTGCTTAGGCAGAACACAGCGGCTGGGGTTCTATGTGTGTTGGCCCTGCCCCCTGGAGGTACTGAGACCATGATTGAAACTGGACATGGTGGCACATGCCTGTAACCCCAGTGCTTGTAACCCCAGCTCTTGGGAGACTGAAAACAGGAGGATCGCTACAAGTTTATGTAGTGAGACCTTGTAGACACTGTACTGAATACAGCATAGTGAGTGAAAAAAAATCAGCATTAGAAATGGTACAAAATTTCACTAAACAAAGCAATAGAATTTCAACAATGGTTGTTTTATAGCATGATGTTAATCATCAAATTAGTTGTTTAGATTATCAGCTATAAATGTGCAGGATTGGTTTAAAGAAAGACAATACAAAACAAAATAATAACAAAACCCTGTAAGAAATTCAAAAGAAAATAATAAAAATGAAAAAATATTTTAAGCATTAATTGTCTTTGCTTGAATTATTTTTCTTACTCTGATTACTTTTCCTTTTCTGAATTTCCTATAATTATATTCATCTCTTCAAATGAATCTTATCTGTCTAAATGTGGTAATCTGAATAATTTGAAAATAGTATCAGATAATACAGTAACCATTTTTGAATTCATATTACTCTTTAGTGATGTCTTGTATCATTTCTAATTTTTTTGCTATCACTGTTTTTGTATTATTAAAAAATGACAGACAGAAATTGGCAGTCCGATTACCCAAAACATTCAGCATATATACATAATTGTATCTTTTTCCCTTCTTTCATTTGTCATTTTCCTCATCCCAGCTTTTCCTTCCTACTGAACAAAATTTTCCCTTTCAGAGACTATATTGAGAAGTGAAATAAATCAGAGCCACATGTGCAAACATTGTATTATCTTGTTAGTGTAAGAAAATGAAGGAGTAATTAAAATCTGAAAGGTACAATAGATACTGTGAACTTTATTTTTCTGATGTGTAAGCCTATTTAATTTTAAACACCAATCTATTAAACACCAAGCCTATTTAATTCTAAACACAATATACCAGCTTATTATCTAGAAAAAAATAGACTCGAATAGCTATAGAAATCACCACAGGAAGCCTTACATAGTTTATAAAACCCAAAATTCCCAGCACCTTTCAATTTCTTTTTATTATTTATTTATTTGGTCTTGATACACAGCTTGGACTCATAGTGACCCTTCTGTTTCTTTCCTCTCCAGCTCTGGGATTACAAGCATGCACCACTACACCCTGTTTCAGTGGCCTACATGGGGTTCAAGATGGCCCAGGAGGAGGTACCAGGAATCAAACTCAGGTCCTTGTTTTTTCCAGGCAAGTGCCTAAACCACTGAGCCATCACCCCAGCCACACCTTTAAATTTCAATGGAATTTTTCATCCATAAATCACTCTGCTGTAACATGAGCTGTATATAGTGACTCTGGCTTTTCTAATTGGAGAAGTTGGTTTTGCTTACGTATTACTTCCTGAGTACCTGTTCTCTGACCCGGACTACTCCTCAGTGACTCTCCCTCTTACCCCTATCTATAGAAAGTGCAGAATAAATGAACTGCATAAACAATCACCTTTATAATAGCCAGCATTTCCATTATCACTTAATACCTTGAGTTAATGCTATAAAAGAACTGCACAAAGCATATTCATAGGGTTGGACCTAGATGACTCTAAGCATAAGTAGCTCCCATCAAACGTGGGAGAAGATCAAAACCCATACAACTTACTCTATGAACTACTCCAGTTAAGGAGCTCAAGTCTTTTTCTGGTATGATTGATTTATGTTGCCAATCACCTGACTTCGGATAAAGAAATAGAAAATGGCATCAGAGTTATGCCATATGGTATTATTATTCTTTTTGTAAGTATTAAAAATAAACTTAGAATGTACCAAGGAGAACAATGGCAATTGTAATTCAGGAAAAATGAAAAGCACATTTTTATGTTTATCCCACTGGTCTCGGGAGGCTAGTTTTGTAACAAACTATGAGATATAATAGATTAAAAACTAGCATTGAAATGAAGAAATAGAGAATAAAATCAAATATTTAGACTTGGAAATATACAGATATTTTCAGCTTCAGTTTATACAGCTGTTTGTTTTTAAAGCATAAAACTGTGTTCTAAAATAGAGTTGTAAACCAAAATTATCTCAGAAACCCATGAAATTCATCCTCTAAAATGATTCCACTTTCTTGGTCAAGGTTCAAGTTATTCTGATCACATTAGTTTGTCTTGAATAATTTTGGATCATTCGAATCGTCTAATCATTTCTGCCATCTCATCTCATTTTCCCACAATTGTGAGGACACTTTTAAATGTCCATAGTATTATTTATAAAAATAAAGGTCAGGAACATTTTCACAATTGCTTAATCCGAAGGTTTTTTTTTTTTTCCTCCGGAAATGGGTATGGGTTCTAATGTTGGAAAATCTACAGGAAATTTCTTATAATTTAAGAAGCTCCATTGGAGTTTTCCAGTCTTCCTAGACTATTATAATAAACAAGGCAAGAGGGCCAGCCAGATAAATCAGTGGAATAAAGTGCCTGTTTGGGCAGAGCGCAGTGGCAGGCTTCAGTCCCCAGTGCAATATACCAGCCCCAACTCCAGGGGTGTACTAAGACCATGATTAGCTGGGCATGGTGGTGCATGCCTGTAATCCCATTGCTTGGAAGGCTGATAATGGGAGAACCACTACAAGTCCGATCTACATAGAGAGAACCTGTAGACCCTGTACCAAATACATAAATAAATAAATAAATAAATAAATAAATAAGGCAGTAGGATGGACTCTCTCTCTTCCTTCAAATTCATATGACATAGTTTTAACTTTTAAAGTGGCTGTATTAATGATGGGGTAGGGTCTTTGTGAGGTGAGCAGATTATGGTCCTCAAATGGTACACTAGTGCTTTTATGAGAGTCCTAAGGAAGTTTGTTTTCCAGTACCTGGAGACACAGTAAAACGTGCCTCATATGAACCAGAAAGTAAGCTGATACCAGAAGCTGACTTTGTCTGTATTATGATTTTAAACTTCCCTGGCCTCCAGAAAACTGAGGGGGGAAATTCTGTTGTTTATAAGCTCTCTGGCTTATGCCAAATTGTTATAACAATTCAGACTAAGAGAGACACATGAAGAGGCAATGTAACACATCTTAAAAAATAAAATATTAAGAATAGGATACTCAATTAAGTTCCATCAGGATGTTTGACAATCTGAAATAATATTGAAGAAAAGACTTCTTGCAGATCGAATAATATCTCTCCATAGGTCTCTAGTAGTTGATAATTTATTTATAATAAATATAAATGTAAATATAAAAGGAAACACACACACATGCACACACACACATGCACACACACACACACATACACACAAAGAGTATACTTTGAGACCAGAATACACAAAGTCTCCAACTGGAACAAATGGAATACAGAATGAAGGGAGCTAATTTCACTTTTTGCTAATTTTAAAGGATCATCAGAATGGATCGAAAGTTCAAAAATTGAAAATAAAACTATTATTTCACATAACCTGATTAGTTTCAGACATAACCTGTACCTCTTTGGGCTAATATTAATAATAAATTTAGAAACAGGAAATATTTTTAAAATAAATATATCAGGACATAGGAGAACCAGTACAGTAACATCATGCAACTCAGTTGTGTCCCAAATTTTCTGATCAAGGAGATTATAAGGCCGCAGAGGAATGTGACTAATGATGTATGGTGTGCCTAAGGAGAGTCACATGGAGAGAAAACTTTCTCTCAGGCTATCACAGAGAGCAAATTTGTCAAGCAATGGCCATGACTGTGGCTCATCTATATGGCTGACACTAACTAAGGATCTACAAACTGTGGTACAGAGTTTCAGGGTAAGTCCTGAGGGGATTTGACGGACCTCATCAGATACAAAAGTTACATTTCTTGTTATATAGGTTTTGCTTTATCTTGGTCTTAACCATCCAGGAGAAAAGCATAAAAACAAGGTATATAAAGTAAAGCCATATTAATATGCTGAGCTGTAAAAGTCTCTAGTCACATATTCTGTGGATAACTCACTACTGTTGTGGACTGCTGGACCACGTTGGACTGTTTTGCTGAATTCAAGGACCTATAGTATTTAAAAGCCAATAGAATACCCATCTTTGACTGGACTAAACAAAAAAAGGAGATACAAAGGACGAACCAATTTGTATTTGTGTATATAGAATAGTTAGTATAGATACACAGCTACTTTCACTTGATTCTGTGAGAAGAAGGATTTGTAGTAATAGTGTTTAGACAAGATATCCTGCCTGTGCTATGCATAATCTCTCCAAGAAAACACTATGCAATGTGTTAATTATTGAAACTGTCCTATTAATCATCTTTGAAACTGTCTCATTGATATTTGTCTCTCAATAAAATAAGTATGAAATGTTTTTATCATTGATCATAGAGGCAAAAAATAATTTTTAGTTAAGAAATATATTCACTCTAAAAATCTTACTAATGATTTCTAACATTCAGGCCCTGAGAAATGACCTGTACATTCAGTCTTTGTCATTTGTCATTTGAGCAGGGTCTTTGTCATTTAAATAATTTGTGGCTATACATACCAGCTTTTGAGAAATTAAGTTAGCTAGGTGAACATAGGCCACTCACCATATTTCATGAGTCTAGAATATAGAATAAAATGAGAAACTTATTTTGATTATAATCCAAGAAAACATGCATAATTACATGCAGCTTTCCCTAAGTACTAAACTCATGAAATTATAAGAGATAGGTCATAAGTTGAATGTAGAGTTTTCTTTTTTTTCCCTGAGAAAAATATCAAAGATAGAACAGATATTGTGAGAGGGAAAGAAATTGTTCAATGGGAAGGAAAAACTGAGGGAAGGAAAGACAGGAAAAAATGTATTAAGTATATATACAGAATGGTTTGGATAATTTTATTGTCTATTTCTGCTGGTCTTTCATTTTTTATTATTATTATTTTATTTTGGTCTTTTGAAAGAAGGAGTTGATACTTTATTTTTTTTATTCTGACTTTTTTCTTCCTTTTTTTGAATTTCTTATAACTTCTTTTCTACTGTTTTGTTTCCTTTTGTTTTTCTTTAAGTGAATTTTATGTTTATCTCTGGTAGGTAATCTGAACAACTAATTTGAAAATAGTGTCAATAATACAACAACCATTGTAGAATTCTTATTATTGTGTTTTGTGAAATCTTGTATCATTTCTGATGCTGTTTTTCTTTTTCTTTTTCTACCACTATTTTGTATTTTTTTTAAAAAAATTCACTACATGACCTTAGGTGATCCATTTAAACACCGGAACTATATCTCAACATAAGGTAGCATAACACTAAGCATTAGAATACAAAATTATGCAAATTAAAAAGTACCAGCCAAATTGACAGGCAAAGATAAATAAGATTATAGATTACAAAGTATGGTTGGGCCAGTATATTAACAACAGTATTGGTAATCCAGTGCTTCTTTTTGTCTCTGTGCTTACAATTCTAATGCAAATGATTCTGTTTTTAGAAGCACAAAACATGCATTAAAAACAAAAACAAATGAGTGCATTCATTTATAGGCTATCGTGTTGATAATGATTTCAAGATTAATATCTTAAATTCTTTCCAATCTTTGTAAATAGATTTCTCTAGTAGAAACAACACAACGCTTTAGACATTTTATGCAGTCTGAGTGTGAACATAAGCCAAAGCAAACATGAGCTGAGGGGCTACTCCATGCCAAAGTCTAAAATCCTATTAAAAAGAAAACAATGGTGCTGAAAATTCCATGGCTTGAACTATAACGATGCTTCCAGTTGTTTTATTTCATGACTTACAGCTTATATGTATGTAATTTGATGCATATTAAAACATCACGAAATGTCAGTAATTGCCAATAAAATTAGTTATATGAAAATTATTTTGTAACATAAAAAAAAAATGTCGATTGCTTTACTTCAACGTAATTTTGCTTGTGAAGCCCTTGTTCCATGGCAACAGCCCCTGCACCTTGTCTGCGTGTCATTTATAAAATAGTCAAGCAGCCTTTGACTGTTTGGCCTTTTAAAGTTTTCTCTGAGTGTTTTGGTTTATAATCCTTTTACTGGAAATTTTTCTAGAATAATTCCTTCAATCTTTAAGTGCTGACTAGATAAATCATTTCCTCCTTTAATCTCAATCTGCATTTCCACACACTTGGAACAAATGAGATTGAAGATTACATCTCCTAGCATATTTATGAGAGAAACATATTTTAAACATGTCATTTGGATTGTTGCTTGCACGTTGGACGCCGCTGCTAGCGGACGCATGTAGAGGCTTGCATCCCGATCCATAAAGGCTTGTTGAACCCGCTTCAGAGTGTCTAAGTGTCTTCTTCCGCGGGACGGGAGCAGCGCCGGACACTACTTGGTGGCCCGTAAGGGGAACTTCTTGCTGAGCCAGGATCGCGTTGGGAATTTGGTACGTACTTGCAGGTAAGCAGGAGTTATACCTGGACCCTGGGTGGACGCATCTACAGGGAAATTTGTGCCTTCCTGTGTGGAGGTGAGATACGGAGATTTTCTCCTTCCCCTTTTTGCCTGAAAATTAAAGGCGTGCCCTCGCCGCTTGGGCACTTCCATTTTCTTCTTTCGCTTTTGTTTCGAGATGGGTAATCAACCCTCCGCTCCTAGGCCCCTCGTGAAGACCCTCCGTCTTCTCCTTAAATCCCGGGGGCTATCCCTCAAGAGGG
>PVKA01034432.1:0-23469 GCA_004027165.1 Ctenomys sociabilis
AAAAAAAAAAAAAAAAAAAAAAAAAAAAAAAAAAAAAAAAAAAAAAAAAAAAAAAAAAAAAAAAAAAAAAAAAAAAAAAAAACAAATGAAAGAACTGCAGGTCAAAGAGACTTCCACCTAGACTTCAAAGTCAACTATGGATAGCTCAGGAAAGAAGTCTGAAAGAGATAGTTGAATGACAATGTGTGAATGAAACAAAAGGTGAAGAACCCAGGAAGCACAGAAGCCAAGAACTGAAACACATGCAGAGAGAAACTGCTTCTTGAGCAGAATGAGCCACATACAGAAACCTGGAGACCATGTAGGCTTCAGCCAGAAAAGCCATAAGGTGAAGAAGACAAAAGCCCTCTGGAAGCCCCTTCTCATTTGTGTGTGCCTTAGATACCAGATATACAGCTGCAAGATTTCATGATTTGCCCGTTGAGCTTTGATCTTGTTTTGGTCTTATTCTCTTTCATTTCACTATTCTTACCTTAGGAATGAGTATATTTATTCTGTGCCATTATTCCTCAGAATTATGTACCATGTTTTTGAATTTTAAAAACGTAACTAAGAATGTCTTCGAAAAAAGACTAGGACTTCAACTTTTGAACAATACTGGAATTGTTGAGATGATAAACAGAGATTACTGTGTTCTCCATTTTGTGTAAGACAGTAGTGCAAAATTATTAATTTTAATCTTGCATATTTGGAAATTAAGTAGGATTTAAGGAGATGTTTGGATGTTAGACAAAGGGTAGAATGTGGTGATTTAGCTTATATGTATGTTATGTACATGTATCAGCTCCACAGAAGGAATGTGAACATTATGTGCACAAACATATACTAATAAAATAAAAATAAAATTTAAAGTTTAATTGTGCTATATTGACTGGCTTAAGAACCACCCGTCGTGTCCTTTCCTCACATTTCTTCCTTAGAGCCACTCAACACAGACTATTTTGTGAAATCTCTAGCCAAATTAAACATCTCCTGCTTTAAGTTACAGAATTTTAAATACTATGTACCTACAAGAGGAAAGCTAACTAATGCAGTAAATATCAATTAAATGGTATACAGAATTATCTCATTTGATTTAATCTCCATAGTGACCCTAAGAGGAAATCATTACTTTTTCCAATTTATAGACAGGAGAATCGATATTCTACAAATTTAAGAATCCATGATCTAAGGAACTTAATAATTTAGCAAAAGTTTTGTTAAGCAGTTTTTTATGCTGGGATTTATCAGCAGTTTCTGTTTCATCCACACAGTAATCCTATGAGATTGAGCATTTTGTTATCTACATTAACAGATGAGAAGATAAATAAATCCCCCAGTCACATACGTACAAAGTGGGATAGCCAGTATGTGAGGCCAGATTTTCGCCCTGTCCCAAACTTGTAAAATGTACCCCACTTAAGCAGGATCTGCAGGATTCCTAACAAAGCAACCAAAGCCAGACTTCACAAAATGGAGAAATATAAATCTATTCATAGTCTTGTCTCACTCTGCCCTTTCAGAAGTGAAGTAGCTGCACTCCAGAGCCTAAGTCACAAAGCTTGTCAGTGAGGCTGTGATTGTAAATTAATCAAAATAATTGAACTTTTTTGTTTCTTTGTATTTTTAGGGAAGAGTGTAGAGGGTATACAGGATCTCACTGTGTAGCTTGGACTCGTAGTGATCCTTCTGTTTACAGCCTCCCAAATGCTAGAATTACAGGCGTGAGATAGCATGCCCAGTCTCATTTGCCCTCTCAGTGCCCCTGGGGGTGGGGCTGGCAGGGCAGGCCAGGGGACTGAACTACTGGCCCCTGTGTCTGCCTAACCAGGCGCTTTAATCTGCTGAGCTAATTGGCCAGCCCAACTGAACTATTAAAAATATATATATTTTTAGAAGACTATTTTTAAAAAACCACTTCTAGGTTCATTTATTCATTCACCAATTAATTAAGCATTTCTGGACAAATAATCAAGTCTCTTTCTTTTTTGAGAGTTGTGTTTATATAGTAAGACCCTGCTTGTACGTATAAATATAGAAGAAAAGGTCCCAGCTCCCAGGGCAATGAGAGGTCACCAGTCAGACTGCTTCTTTCAGGAAGCACTAGGGAGCAAGGAACAATTCAAGCTTGAGGAAAAGAGAATCCACAAAGTGCTATTTGTGTTTTGCCATTTGGTGTTTATATTCCGTAAAACACTTCCTTGAAACTGATAGCCAGGGATGTCATTCATCCACTTTACCATTATCACATCTGAATCCCAGGAGGCCACTTCAAAAGCAGGGAGACACACCTGCAGGTTCTCAATAGATTTCTCCAACAAAGCCTGCAACTGCCTCACATTTAAAATACTTTGATCGACCCATCTCTTTGTGACAGAAAGGTAGAAGTACCAGCAGAGACTTTTATAAAGAAAGGTCCATTGCTATGGCTAAATGTGCTGAATACTTCTTAAGCAAACAAAAGAAGTTTTCCCTATCTTTTAGAATAAGATTTACATGCAATGGGAAGATTGATGTTTCCCCAGTCAAGCAATTATCTTGGAATGGGTGCTTCTAATTAATTTCTATCAGTCATATTCTACCTATTATTACATAATTTTAAAAAATTGCCTGTTTTCACTTTCTTAAGCCAATGCAGCAGCCATATTTGCTGTAATGAAACAGGTCTGTGGAATATTTGATTAAAAATGAATTGCTTCTTTCCTGGTACATACATTAATGAATAGTATTGATGTCCTAGATTTTAAAATTAATTCAGACAGAGATATGCTGTGAAACAAAAATAAGTGTGTTTATTAGACAAATGGACAAATTATAGGAAAACACTAACAACGAACATATAGAAATACAGCTATGCCTTATTACCACTCTATTTGGGATATGTCTATATTGACACAGACATAGCCAAAATTATATGGAGTTTTAAGAATTGCTGGCACAATCATTGAAAAGTATTTAGCCAAGTAATAGTTCAAGGTCATTATGAAGTAACTGGCAAAAATATTAAGTAAAAATCAGCTTCACATTTTTGGTAGCACAGCATCTTATCTGTTTGCCTTACAATATAAATAATATTTATGTGCTAATTGATTTTTGTGTTTGTTGTGGAGTCTGTGTGCTCTTGGGAAGGACTTTAAATATCACGTAATTGAGTTTCATCCCATTTCCTTCCTCATTATGAAGATTGGAGAGCCCAGCCCCTCAGCATAGATTTGACTGAGATGTAAAAGAGACAATTATGTGGCCTATTACCAATTCTGATGGACCTTATGGTATTTAAGCGCACAAGGCTCTCTTTGTCATTTCATTAGCATGATGCCTTTTCAGAGAACGAGCAGTTCTCATCTACTTTCTCCATTTTTGGCAAACAACCCAATTTTCTCAAGCTTATTTGAAAGAACAGTGGCTGTTGATCTCTGACATTGGTTGAGCATGTGCATGGACTTGGAATGCACCTGATCCCATCTTCTTTCAGGCGAACCTAGTGTGAGATGCCCTCTGCCCCACTGTATTTCAGGGGAATAATTAGAAATCAAGAAGTACAGAACATAATGACCATTCCTGATTTATAATTTCATGGCATTTAGTTTTTCATTTTTTTTTCCCTTTTAGGAAATGAAATGTACAACATCTGTGACCAGAACACTCTGTTCTGCAGGGGTTTGGATTCAAAATGCTGAATTTCTTCATCTGAAGTTACTCCATTACAAAGACTGCAGTGTCATCGACTGTTTTCGTTGTTCCCTTTAGAAAGTCATTATATTCAATATGTAATTTCATTCATTAAAATATGTGTACTCAACCTGTCTCCATTTAGAAAAACCTGATAATGACGATTAAAAATAATGAATATGAGCTTTTAATTTTATTTTGAGTATTTTTAGAACCACTTGTACTCAGTAGTAACACTTGTATGTTCGCTATTGTATGTTATTTATAATTATATGTAAGGCTATCCTTTTATTACTAATCATAAGGTGAAATTATGAAGATTTTCTCTCAACTGAAGTCCTGGGAGTGAGCTCTTTGTGGTCACATTGTCTTTGTGCTGTATATATAAAACACCACTGAGAATAAAGCATTAAAGTATATAGTTAAGATATTAGGATGACTCTTCCAAGAAAGAAAAAAGAAACCAAGATGGAGGAATTAATCCTATTAGTTAAACAGGACCCAATACTTGTATAATTAAGCTCTTGAAAAACAGTAGTTGGAGCCAGGGAGATGGCTTAGTAAAATAAACACGTCCCTGGCAAGTACAAGGGCCTGAGTTCAATTCCCGGTTCCACCAAAAAACATAAATAAATAAACAAACAAACAAATAAAATAGTCATGGGAACTAAATTTAATTGCCCTACTGAAAATGTAAAATCGCACTCAGCCATCTGATCTTTGACAAAGAGGCTAAACAAGCTTACTAGGAGAAAGATAGCCTCTTTAACAAATGGTGCTGGAAAACATGGCTTTCTACATGTCGAAAACTAAAACTTGACCCAGCTCTATCACCATGCACTAAGTTAAAGTCAAAATGGATTAAAGATCTAAACATTAAAACAGAAACACTCAAGCTCCTGGAAGAGAAAGTAGGAGGAACTCTTGAAGATATAGGAGTAGGTAAAGAGTTCATGAACAAACATATATTCGCACAGGAAGCACTTGAAAGAATCAACAACTGGGATCAACTCTTCTTAAGGAGCTTCTGCATGTCAAAAGAAATTGCCAACAGAGTGAAAAGACAACCCACATATTTTGAAAAATCCTAACTAATAAGCAATCAGACAGAGGTCTACTGTCTAGAATAGATAAAGAACTAAGATATAACAGGGGCCTCAAATTTAAAGACCCAATTCAAAAATGGGCATCTGAGATGAATACACACTTCTCAGAGGACGAAATTAAAGAAGCGAACAAATATATGAAAAAATGTTGCACATCGCTAGTCATCCATGAAATGCAAAGAAAAACAACACTGAGATACCATCTCACTCCAGAAAGAATGGCTATCATAAGGAAATCAACCAACAACAATTGTTGGAGAGGCTGTGGGGAAAAGGTAACATTTCTCCACTGCAGATGGGAATGTAGACTGGTACAACCATTTTGGAGGTCAGTGTGGAGACTCCTCAAAAGAGTACGACTAGAAATCCTATTCAAGCCAGCTATCCCCCTACTGGGAATTTTCCCAAAGGATCTGAAAACATTGTATCATCATGATATATGTGCACCTATGTTTATAGCAGCACAATGTGTGATAGGAAAATCTTGGAAGCAACCAAGATGTCCATCACATGAGGAATGGTTGAAAAAGATGTGGTATTTCTATATAATGGAGTATTACTCAGCTATTAAGAATGATAAGCTTGAAGCATTTATACTGAAGTGGATGCCACTTGAACATATACTCATAAGTGAAATAAACCAGACACACATGTGTAAATCTCGTATAGTGTCCCTAGTATAACAAGCGAAAAGCAGAAATACAAAAGGAAACATACAACAATAACTAAAATCAATTGAGTCCGATAAGGCAAAGTGAATGGCCTATGCTGCAGGATACTAATCAGCTTTTCTGCTGGATGGTTAACAACCTAAGTTGACAGATCAAAGTTGGAGAAATAGAAGAGCCACAAGGCCAGCCAACATTTTGGCCCTAGCCTTTCAAGGTCAGTGAAGACTCAGGACCTAGGAGAACCTGTACTGTAACATCATGAAACTCAGTTGAGCTCCAAATTTTCTGAACAAGGAGATTATGGAGCCACAGAGGAAAGAGATCGAAGTTCTATAGTGTGCCTGGGGAGAGTCACATGGAGAGAAAACTCTCAGGCTCTCACAGAGAGCAAACTTGTCAATCATTGACTGTGACTCATCCACATGGAGGACACAGACAAAGAATCTTCAGAATAATGTATAGGACTACAAGATAAACCCTGAGGGAACTTCACTGACCTCATAAGAAATATAAAGTACATGTGTTGGTATATAAGTCTTGCTCTATCTAGGTGTTAACCATCCAGCAGAAAAGTATAAAAATGAAATATACTTCGCAGGGCCATAATAATAAGTTGAGCTGTAAATGGCTATGGTTGACAACTTCTTCAGATAAGTCACTATTGTTGTGAAATGCTGGACTGTGTTGGATTATGTTGTCGAGTTCAAGCACCTAAGCATGACAATGGAGTGCCCATCTTTGACAGGTGTAAAGAAAGGAAGGGGTATAGAAAGGAAGAATCATGATGTGTGTGTGTATGGACAGTACAGTTGGGATAGTTAATACTGTGCTTCTACATAATTGTATGAGAGGCAAGATTTGCACTAATGGTGGTAGGACAGGATATTATGTCGGCTTCTAGTACTATGGACAACCACTGGGAAAATAATGAGGTAGAAATTATTAATTATTGTATCTTTGATGTAATTCAGGTATAAAAAATAAGATATGCAAACAGCTACACTCTCTTAATTTACTGATGAGCAGCATATGGTATAATAATGTCTGTAAGTATAATATCATGTATGCACCTTCTATGCTACCAAAGCATTATGAAAACAGTTTGCAATGTATTAATTTATCAAATCCATCTTGTCAAGGTATCTTAAAACTGTCTCATTGATATTTGTACTTCAATAAAACAAAAATGAAAACAATTTAAAAAAAGAATATGTATCTGTTAAATTGTGTAGTATTACCCAAATTTCTTGGCTATTTAATCCTTACACTACTGTATAAAATGCTACTTCTTCCTCTAATATCCATTGACCATATTAAATAAACTGGTAGAACCTTTATCTAAGCCAAATCCTACTCATTTGGTTGCACATTTTGGGGGCTCTGAAGCTTATATAAGTTTGTAGGTCTTTTTCTAAGAAAAAAAACATAAAATTACAAAGTCATAGGGAATAGTAAACATGATCATTGATTAAGAATGAGAGAAGAATTCACAATGGATCACTGCAGGCTTGAGATTTGTAGTGTTGTCCTTGGAAATCTTGTTAGGCACCTGAAGGGAAATGTGGCGTGGCAGTATCACCTGATTGCATCTCAGATTTAGTATATGCATATTTTTCAGGTACTATAATAGCTTCATTGCAATCAGAAACTTTACAGTATGAAATCTGAATACTTCCCCTTTTACCTTTAATTTTGAGCCCTCTTCTTGTCCTATAATATGCATTCTATAAATATCTCCAGTAAAAATAATTGTATAGTGATTCCCATGTACCAGGGTGTTTGGGCAACATTTTACATATTTCCACTACGATATAGAAAACATTTGTATGGATGAAACACAGAAGAGGAAACTGCCAAGTAGGGAGCTCAAACAGCTTCTCCATCACCGAGGACCTAGTTTGTGTTGCAGATGAGTTTCAAAGACAGACAGTGCGCTAGTGCAGGCTGTGCTATTGAGCCTCTGCAACACTGCTTCAAACAGGAATGCAATAGGAATGCTTTCTTCATTTCTTGCTTTTAGTACCATCTGAACTCTAAGCCTCGAGGCCTAGTTTGTTACAATGGCCCCCACCTTAAGGATTGATAATCCAATTTGTGGATTTTTGAAGAAGTGAAGCCTCTTCACTCTCCTACTGCTTCTTGCCTACAGGAAGCATTTACATGCTTGTTAGCACCTCCCCAGAGACGGAGAGGGAGGGAGCTGCTATTGCCACGTTGTTCTCCATAGCCTCAAGTTAGCAGTCATGCTGCCAAGACAGGGAAGCTAATCTTAGAGCAGCAGGTCAGAGCCCTGGACTCCTGGGGGTGGCCGTCTTTGTTACTGGCACTTCCCTTTACACCCTGAGGAGAGGATCACCCAGACCAGTCCTCTCACAGGAAAGGCTTTAAGTACATGTGCAGCAGGACACATGCTGCTTCCACCAAGTAATAGACATTTTCATAGGAGAGTGACAGAGTAAAAATTGTATTTAAGGAGGATTATAAACAAACCACAGAAGAGGAGGAAACAGGGAGAAGTGAAGGACAAAGTGGCTCCACGTGGCCACCGCATTGCACAAGAACACTTCCGAACATGCACAGGCAGTCAGGGCCGATTTTTTGCTTTATGAGACTTAACGTGCTGAAAAGATTTTTCTGTGTTTTCCAAAGTCTGACTAATTCAGGAAACTTTTGAGACAAAAAAAAAACCCAACAACCTTACTTTAATTTTGAAGATAAAATATGTTTATGCGTCTCTGTGAATCAAAATGATAATCTATATTTCTGTTTCCTAGCCAATAAGCAACATTTACCAGATTTCGTATAGCAACGTTTGCTTATCTTCTATAGAATTTTCTTTTGGTGAGAATGTAGAATTTCAGGCAACAGGGAACTTTTCTTGCAACCATAGGCATCCAAAAAGAAAAGGCTTCCCTATTCAAGAGGCAGCTTTTGTGACTCTGTAATCCAGACTGTATATATTTTACACAACATTAATCTGCCTCCTTCTCCTCAGATGAGAGGTTTATATCCCAGTCCTAGGAAAAATCGGTGGCCATAATTGCATAATGAAGTCGAGCTCCTTGGAGTGTAAGGACTGCATTTCTGACATATTTTAAAGCATTTAAGGAGCCTGGCAGAAATGAACACAATCATTTTGCAGTCAAACTTCACTCATCAAGACGGCACTCATTTGGAGTTCATGGCCAGGCAGCAATGGTTAGTGACCGTTAGCAGGGCACTAGCTGCCCAGTGGATCTAGAAGAACCAATGGAGGAAGTAAACTCTTTTAAAAATCTGTTATTACTTCATAGATACCACTCGGAATGTTGATAGATGCATTGTTTAAAATGATAATTAGCTACCCTCTTAAACACATCTCTGGAAATTTCTTATTAGTGTTACTAGCAAGCTTAGTTGGAATTTGTCTATGTCTCAAAAGGTCACTATTTTACAATAATTATTGTGAACCCCAGTCCATTTGATGCTATGCTATTTGGACTCCAGATATTTTATTCATCTAAAATTTAAGATGTTCTTTTATAAATAGCCAACATGACAGAAATGATGCATTGGATATTTTTCTAATAGGTTACTTTTTGTGGAACTGAAAATGGCTTTTTTCTAACATCCACTTTCTCAGGGTTCAAGCACCGTTGTCTTTCGGAACTTCCCCATTTTCCCACTCCTTTGTTCATTTTTAGGGTAGGAAATACCATTTTCTGGACATGACGTCCACTTTGGGTATCGCGTTCTAGTGCTTAGCAGCTGTAAATTTATTTTCTTGAAAAATAAATAAATGGATGATTCAAAAAAGTGTGTGACTGTACCAGCCCCACCCCGGGAGTGCACTGAGACTGCAAATGAGATTGGGCGTGGTGGTGCGAGCCTGTAATTCCAGTGCTTGGGAGGCTGAAAATAGGAGGACCACTATGAATATGATCTGTGTAGTGACACCCTGCAGACCCTGTACAAAATACAAATAAATAAATAAATTTTTTAAAAAATGCATGATTCAGGTTTTTATATGTTGCACCTTAAATTTTAATATCAACAAATTTTGAGATAACAGGATTACTTTGCCAAGAAGTTCCTGGCATGTGATTCTATGTAGAAAATACAGCAAGTAGCCAGGGTTGACTTGTGGCACATTGCAGGGCGACAGTAACCAGTGTGTGTTACAGGCAGAGAGAGTGAGCCAATAAGACTGGCCCCACAAAGGTTATTCAACTGGGCTCAGAGAAACACTACTCAGAAATTCAGGAGTGATAAGATAGGAAAATATCTCCATGGGAAAGAAAGAAACCAGCAACTCATTCATTCATTCATTCACCTGCTGTTTTACTCAGTTGTTATTCTCAGTATTCTCCTGGTACATTCAACAGTGCATTTGCTGCTGCCTAGATCCTATCACAGGGCCTGGCACTACATGAATACTTATTAAGTGAGAGTAGTCGAAGATAAAAAAAAATGATTGAATGAGTAAAGCTAAAGTAGGTCTGGAGCAAAGAAAAGATAAATTCAGGTAAAATGCCCCTGAATGTAAAACACAGTAAGGGCCCTCTGACCTCCTTTCTCTCTGCCTTATCAGTAACATTGATTACGTCTAACTTCACCCAGAACAATGCTGTGACCACGCATGCTATCCAACTTTATAATTGCATCTTCTAATATAATTTTCCACTGATCTTTCCCATCCTCAGTCGAATGAACTTCAGTTAAGAAGGTTTCATGACCCTTAAAGAACCAGACTCGGTTGGTTACAAGGTCACCATCACCACAATGACTGCGGCACAATTGCCTGTGACCCGATGCACAGCACAGTTACAATTATCACTAGTTTACTTTCATTCCGGTATTGATTAAATAATTTGTTTAAACAGAGATGACATAGCAAGAGCAGTGAAATACAGGAATAATATTTGCTCAATAAAATGTTGTATTTTTATTTTTACATTTGAGTACTATACCAAGGAGCTAAGTTTCACAGTGAGGTAAGTGACTAAAAGGCCACAGGCATTCTAGTTTTTCTGGTTGTACCAAAGGGTTTATAACCATACAAGTGCAGGGAAAACAAGTACCATTGCACCTCTTCAGAGTCTAATCCTGCTTTTCATACAATACGTTAGTGAAATATTGTTTTATCTGAACTGAATTTGGAAAACACATGTAGATATGGGAGGTGTCCCTGAAACTGAGCTGTAGCATAGATGATACTGTCTGATTGGATGTAGGATAGAAGGAGGGGTGAGAAAAACAGTGAAATGCAGACTAGAGTAAGCCCAGTGCAACGACTCATTCCTGTAATCTCATTATTCCAGGAGACCAAGGAAGGTGGATTGCAAGTTTGAACCCATCTGGGAAATCTATCAACTTAGGTGCATGCTTTCTCAGACTTCAAAAGCTAGTGGAGGTGGTAAGGGTTTAGCTCAGTTCAAAGGCCCTGGCTTTAATTCCCAAGACCAGAAGGGAAGAAAAAAAGAAAGGATTAATCTCAGCACATTAAAATCCTTTACTGATATACCCTGCATTCTTACTGTGTATGAGTTAAAAGATGGCCTGAACATGTATGTCTCTTTGGAGCGATCATAATTTGAGACTTTCGATAACTGACAATTTCCCGAAGCATCTTATCTTTCAGGATGCTAGTAGTATGGGACATTACTTAATAAAGCTAATGTTACTACAAATATTTATATAGTCTGCATGCTTCTAAGATCAGTAGTTTTTGTGCTCTTCTTTTGAAACGTAACTTTATAATTCTAATAATGCAGAATTGAGGTATTCTATTTCTCATCCAGGAAATCAAATATATTAATATCTTGAAACCACATTTTTGAAGAAACTATCTTCCTTTTAAAGTTTCTTTCCATCATGAAAGTTTAGTATGCATTTACGGCAAATTTACACAGCTATTCAACTATACAGCTTATGCAGAAAATAGCAGGAAAGGAAGCCAGACTAATCTCACAGAGAAGGGGGAGTGATGGACAGAGGTGGGGGAAGAGGAGGATCACAAAAAGGAGAGAGGGAGAGGGAAGATGGAGAGAGAAACTAATATGTTATTTGGCTCCTTCTTAAATAATATAGATTAAAATTTAATAGATTTTGTCAAATGTAATGAGCCAAAGTTTGTAGTGATCAGGAGATAAGTGCTGATCCCTGGCAGGGAAGGTATGATTTTCCCAGGCTTTTTCACAGTGGCACTTCTAGCACAGTGCTACTTGACTGGCCTGGGACTTGCCTGAGCAGCAGGTCGAGCCCACTTGTGGGTGGGCTTCAGCGGATCATGCAGTGTGAGCTGAGGCTCTATAGGTGCTCTCTTGCCTCTTCCTCTCTGGCACTGTTCCCCTGCTCTGTTTCCCAGGCACTGTGATCTAAGCATCTTTTTCCACCATGTCCTTCTACCTACCATGATGTTTGTGCCTTGAAGCCAAGCAACCAAGAACAGAATTTCTGAAACCATCATGAGCCATATTATACTTCACCTTCTTTAATTTATGGGTGTTAGGTATTGTGGGCCTGTGATGGAAAAACTGTATAATACGTTATTTCTTTATACAGAGACACATGCACAAATACAATTTGAAATCTCCATGTCTACCCATGAAAACCTTGCAAATAGAAAAACACAAATGTACACATATGAGAACTACACACCAGCAAGTACTTGCACTTGTTTTTGAACACAGAACACATATGAATACACGTCATCCACATCTGTCCACCAACACAACCTACATAAAACATGCCTGTGTACGAGCATGCACATGCACTTCACACAGGCAAACATGCCCTCAATGTAAACCTCAGGCAGGCAAGGCACACACGAATATACACAGACACAACACAGCAGCACCAAAAGGAGACACACACAGTTAAGTGCACATTCTAAAGTGCATTCACATGTGCTTCTGTGCTCAAAAAACAGACACAGGTGCACAAACCATGATCAGAAGACTCTTGAGAAATTCAAGATCTCTCTATAAAGACGTTTGGGAATTTTAAGTTATACAAAGGGGAATGAAGCAAGGAAGAGAAAATCAGTACAAGAAGAATGGCATAAACATGTCTGTGGGCTCCTGAGATCTTCCCCTGGCAGAATAAAGATTGCCACTCCAATTTCAAAAGCGCCTGCACTCACGCTATACCACGTTATGGTGGGTGCGTCTCACTGCAGAACATCAACTGCAGCTCTTAATCCTTTAAACACACAGTTCAGCTTCCAGCTGTGTCGGCCAGTTTGATCAAGGTTGCTGGCAACAATAGTGCAGTCAGAAGTTGGCTAATACTAAGCATGAATCACAGGACCACTCCCTTAAATTCATTTCAATGTTTCAATGCTACTAAAAGGGGATATGGATTTAAAATACAGATTTCCACACTTAAAATTTTATGTACTGCTTCTCCATAGATTGAAGCTTGGCAGTGACAAGGTGCTTATCGTTTCTATATGAGTTGCTAGTGTTTTAAACATTTTCACACAACGAAGGTTGTGGTATATGCTTGTGTTCTCTGTTTAAAAGAATGTCAGATGGCACCCATGTAGTCTGAAAATGCCAAAATGCTGTGTTTAGTATTAACAACAGCAAATTAGGAAGAAAAAGTCTCCAAAGCTCCATCTTGTGACCCGTTAATGGTTTTTGTCTGTGAAGAAAAAAACCATCCTTCTGAACACAGGCAGGTACAAAGTATAATTTCTTACTGCCCTCTTGTGGTAGTTTTGAAGAACAGCGTCCTGACTGGGGAATAGCCTTTAAGAAATTAGGGACCTCTGTATTTTAGGGAAAGAATAAGGAGTTTCTCATAGTTGACACTTCTTGATCTATGACAGTATCAGTGTCATATAGCTGGAGGTAATCTGATGATTGCCCACATATTTTCTAAATCTATGGGTAATTCATATAATGTGCACTTGGACTTTCAAATAATTGTTTAAAAGTGATCAGAATTATACTCACTCATACTATCTGTACTTTTCTGTAAATATAGATTTAAATGAACACTTTTAATGATGAGTGACATCCCCAGATCTTTTAATTTTTGTTTTGAGAAAACTCTCATTAAGTTACTAATTTTCCCAGGCTTACTATAATTTGTATTCCTCCTGTCTGAACCTCTCAGTGCTGGGACAATAGGTATACTTCACTGTTGCTAGCTAATTTCAGTCTTTAGATTAATATTATCAACGTGGTTTTCTGAGTCCACTGAGTTAATTCCATTCTTCCGTTACCCACCATTTCCTCCTTCCTAACTGTGTTCCTCACCACTCTCCTCCTGTCTTATCCAAAATTTGTGCAGCCTTTATTGCCCAAATAAATGTAACTTTCTTGGATAGACATAGTTCCTTTGAGTCTAAGCTGTCTTTGTATTCCACTGTCCACTACCTAGACTTAATAAATCATTGCATACATTTTATCTACTAAAAATGATGTTCCTTTCCACAATTTATACAATTTAACCGCATAATCATGCACTCTGTGACAGATTATCTATCTGTCTATCTATCATCTATCTATCTTTTTTCTGTCTACCCATTTATCTTAAGCAGAATAAGGGACCCCCCTCAGATCACTGTGATACCTTAATCCACTGAAACTATAAATAAATGGATTATATGGAAAAGCACACCTACCTATGCTAATCAACTGACTTAAAATAGGACATTTGCTGTTAATTATCAAGGTAGGCCCCCTTCATTTAATGTATTCTCTCTAAAATGGTTAGAAGGTGTAACCCTAGCACAGGGGAGGCTGAAAACAAGAGAGTCAGTATGAGTCCAAGCTGCCTAGTGAGACCTTGTACCAAATACATAAAAAAATTAATAAAATAACAAGAAAATGATTAGAAGGAGGCCGGAGAGATAGCTCAGCCATCTAAGTGTCTGCTTAGGGAAGCACAGGATGGGGGTTTGATTCCCAGTGCCACATGCCATGCTGGCCCCCAAACCCCAGCCATGCCATGCCAGCCACTGAAACCTGGAATGGTGGTGCACAACTGTAATCCCAGAGCTCAGCAGGCTAAGACAGGAGGATCACTGTGAGTCCTAGTTGTGTGGAAAGACTCTGTACCAAACGTAAAAGAATTAAAAAAAAAAAAATTAAAGAAATGGTTAGAAGGACCAAAAGAAAAAAAAAAGGAAAATCAAGACTGCACCATGAGAAGCATGCGATCAAATCATGTTGCTTTAGCAGGTGGAGTAATGAGAGGCTGTGATTCCTCAAACATGAGCCAAAAGGCAGTGCAGCATCGACTTTTTGCTGCCCTCAGAAGGAGGGTGTTCTGCGCAGACCTTGATTTAGCCCCTTCGAACAGCTTCGTCGTTTGGCTCCAGAACAAAACCTGAAAATCATGCGTTGCTTGAGCCATAGCTCTGTGTAGTAACTTGTTGCAGGAGAAAGAGGAATCTGATTTTCTGTCTCTTTTCTGTGACTTGGAACCAAAGACACGTGGAACAGAAGAAAATATTTTCCCACATTCATCAGCATAAAAAATGAATGTGTCCATCCACATTGGTGTGTTGAAACTCTCACTCAAGTGTGACGATCTCAGAGGTTTGGACTTTGAGTGGTGCAAAAGTCATGAGGGCAGAGTCCCCAAAATTGCCTTTATGAAAGCATCCACATCGATAGCTGGCTCTTTTTCTGCTTCGTGAAGACACAGGGAGAAGCATGGCATCTGCAGCGGGGGAGAGGCCTCTTGCCAGATCACGGCTACCCTAGCATTTGGATCTTGGACTTGCAGGAATTTTGTTTGTTTGCTTGTTTGTTTTTGAAGAACAGGGGATTGAACTCAGGCCCTTGTGCTTTCCAGGGAAGTGCTTATGCCACTGAGCCATCTCCCCAACCTGGACTTGTAGGATTTTAAGCCTTTAAGCCTGTGTAAACCTCTGAGTCTATGGTAACTTATTATGAAAATCTGAGCAACTAAAACATACAGAGTAGGTTCACTGCATGAGGCTATCCAGATCAGGAAAGGCAGATTTGTAAGAGAAAAGCAAACGGTTTGTTTAGGCTGAGCATGTTACTCATACATGATCTCAAAGATGAGCACCTCAAAGGAGTGGTTAATGTTTTAAGTTGTGGGTGTGATACAAACATACAATGAATGATTTTTAAAATGCATTACATGGAAAGACATATCCCCTCTTAGGAGAACTTATACTATAACATCATGTAACTCAGTGGTGCCCCAAATTTTCTGATCAAGGACATTATGGAGCCACAGAAGAATGTGACAGATGATGTATATAGTATGCCTAAGGAGAGTCACATGGAGAGAAAACCTTCGCACAGACTCTCATAGAGAGCAAATTGGTCAAGCAAGGGCCGTGACTCATCCACATTGCTGACACTGGCAGAGCATCTACAAAGTGCAGTGTAGGGTTACAGGATAAATCTTGAGGAGAGTTGACTGACCTTATCAAATACAAAAGTTACATTTCTTGTTATATAGGTGTTGCTTTATTTTGGTCTTAACCATCCTGCAGAAAGTATAAAAATGAGGCATATGAAGTAAAGCTATATTAATATTGTGAGCTGTAAAAAGCCCTACTCAACAACTTCTTCAGATAACCCACTATTATTGTGGACTGCTGCACTGTGTTCGAGTGTTTTGCTGAATTCATGCACCTATAATATTTGAATGCCTCAAAGGATGGAAAACAATACTACATGCCGGAGAAAAAGCAGGAGTAGCAATTCTGTTCTCAGACAGTCTCAACTTCAAACCAAGAAGGATCAAACGACACAAAGAAGACCCACTATATATTGGTCAGGGGAAAAATTCAAGAGCAAGAAGTAACACTCATAAATATCTATGCACCAAACACAGGAGCACCCAACTATGTAAGACAAATCTTAAGGGACATGAAAAACTTAATGTCTAAGAACACAATCTTAACAGGAAAACTTAACACACCCTTATCTCAAAAAGATAGGTCAACCAGACAAAAAATTAGCAAGGAAGTAGCAGACCTGAACCAGAGCTTGGAACAAATGGACCTGGTGGACATATACTGAGTGTTCCAACAACCACAGCTGAATACACGTTTTTTTCAGCTGCACATGGGTCATTTTGCAAAATAGACCACGTACTAGTCCAGAGGTCATGCCTAAGTATATGTAAGAAAATAGAAATTATCCCTTGCATACTATCTGACCACAATGCAATGAAACTGGAAATAAAAGACAAAAGAAACAAGAGAAATCCACTAAGTTCATGGAAACTATACAACACCATACTTAGCAGTCAATGGGTCACAGAAGAAATTCAACAGTATCTACAATTTAATGAAAATTCAAGTACAACTTACCGGAATTTATGGGATGCCACGAAAGCAGTTCTTAGAGGCAAAATCATAGCTATGAACGCACACATTAGGAAAACTGAAAGGGAACAAATTAGCACCCTAATGTTGCACCTCCAACAACTAGCAAGAGAAGAGCAAACGAAATCTAGAGCACAAATATGGGAAGAAATCATAAAGATTAGAGTAGAAATTAATAAAATTGAGATGAAGAAAAAAGTTCAAAGAATCTACAAATCAAAAAGTTGGTTCTTTGAAAAACTAAATAAAGTTCATAAGCCTCTAGCCAACCTCGTCAAAAAGAGGCAAAAGAAAATTCAATACAAGCGATAAGGAATGAAAGGGTAAAATGACCACAGACCCAGTGGAAATTCAGAAGATTATCAATAGTTACTTCGAGAATCTTTATGCTCACAGAATAGAAGACACGGAAAAAATGGACAGATTCCTCAAAAGGTA
Source organism: Ctenomys sociabilis (assembly GCA_004027165.1). NCBI lineage: Eukaryota > Metazoa > Chordata > Mammalia > Rodentia > Ctenomyidae > Ctenomys > Ctenomys sociabilis. Next base: position 17,175 of record PVKA01034432.1, read on the forward strand.
CAAATTACCAAAACTGAATGAAGAAGACATAACAACCCTCAATAAGCCAATAAAATATGAAACGTAATAAAAAGCCTACCGACAAAGAAAAGTCCAGCTCCTAATGGATTCACAGCTGAATTCTACAAGAAATTTAAAGAAGATATAATTCCCACATTCCACAAACTCTTCAATGAACTTGAACAGGAAACAATCTTCCCAAAATCATTTCTGGAGGCAAGTATAATGCTGATTCCAAAACCAGGGAAAGACACAACCAAAAGGGAGAACTACAAGCCAATCTCCCTATCAGACTGCAACCAACATACCTCCCAGACATAGAGAAAACATTCTTAAAATTTATTTGGAACCACAATCGACCTAGAATAGCAAAGGCAGTCTTGGCCAATAAAGACAAGGCAGGAGGCATCACAATTCCTGACTTGAAAATATACTACAAAGCCACTGTGATAAAATCAACATGGTATTGGCAACAAAATAGACCTGAGGATCAGTGGAATAGATTAGAAGACACAGAGGCAACTACAATCATACTCAACCATCTGATCTTTGACAAAGGGGCTAAACAAGATCACTGGAAGAAAGATAGCCTCTTTAACAAATGGTGCTGGAAAACATGGCTTTCTACATGCTGAAAACTAAAACTTCACCTAACTCTATCACCATGCACTAAGTTAAAGTCAAAATGGATTAAAGATCTAAACATTAAAACGGAAACACTCAATGTCTTGGAAGAGAAAGTTTGAGGAACCTTAGAGGTGGGTAAAGAGTTCATGAACAAACATATATTCACATGGGAAGCACTTGAAAGAATCAACAACTGGGATCAACCCTTGCTAAGGAGCTTCTGCATGTCGAAAGAAATTGTCAACAGAGTGAAAAGACAACCCACAATTATTTTTTAAATTTATTTTGTATTTTATTGAAGTACAAACATCAATCAGACAGTTTTAAAAGACAACTTAACAAGACAGATTCGATAAATTAATACATTGCAAATTGTTTTCATGCTGTTTTGGTATCGTACAAGGTGCATACATGGTATTATACTTACAGACATTATTATAGCAGATGTCTCTTATAAGTAAATTAAGAGTGTAGCTGTTTACTTATCTTATTTTTTTTACCTGAATTATATCAAAAATTCAATAATTACTTTCCTACTGGATGACCATAGTACTAGAAGCCGACATAATATCCTGTCGAACCACCATCAGTGCAAATCTTGCCTCTCATAGGATTATGTAGAAGCTCAGCATTATCTATCCCAACTGTACTGTCTAGACACACACATCATGATTTTTTTTCTTTCTATACCCCTTCCTTTGTCTACACCTGTCAAAGATGGGCACTCTATTGTCATTCAACTAACATAGGTCCTTGAACTTGACAACAGCATTCCACAACAATAGTGAGTTATCTGAAGAAGTTGTCGACCATAGCCATTTACAGCTCCGCTTAATATTATGGCCCCATGAAGTAGATTTCATTTTTATACGTTTCTGTTGGATGTTTAAGAACTAGATAGATCAAGACTAATATATGAACACATGTACTTTATGTTTCTTATGAGGTCAGTGAAGTTCCCTCAGGGTTTATCTTGTAGTCCTGTACATTATTCTGAAGATCCTTTGCTTATATCTCCATGTGGATGAGTCACAGATAATGCTTGACCAGTGTCAATGCTTCAAACTTCTCATTCTTAATAGCTGAGTAATATTCCATTATATAGAAATACCACATCTTTTTCAACCATTCCTCATGGACATCTTGGTTGTTTCCAAGATTTTGCTATCACACATTGTGCTGCGATAAACATAGGTACACATATAGCACTATGATACAATGTTTTCAGTTCCTTTGTGAAACTTCCCAGTAGGGGGAGAGACGGCTTGAATGGGATTTCTAGTCCTACTCTTTTGAGGAGTCTCTACAGTGACCTCCAAAATGGTTGTACCAGTCTACATTCCCTCCAGCAGTGGAGAATTTTTCCCTTTTCTCCAAAACCTCTCCAACATCTGTTGTTGGTTGATTTCCTTATGATAGCCATTCTTTCTGGAGTGAGATGGTATCTCAGTGATGTTTTTATTTGCATTTCACGAATGGCTAGCGATGTGGAGCATTTTTTCATATATTTATTTGCTTCTTTAATTTTGTCCTGTGAGAAATATGTATTCATCTCAGATGCCTATCTCTGAATTGGGTCTTTAAATATGAGAGCCGTGTTATATCTTAGTTCTTTATATGTTCTAGACAGTAGTCCTCTGTCTCATTGCTCATTAGTTAGGAATTTTTCAAAGTTTGTGGGTTGTCTTTTCACTCTGTTGACAATTTATTTTGACATGCATAAGCTCCTTAAGAAGAGTTGATCCCAAATGTTGATTCTTTCAAGTGCTTACTGTGAGAATATATGTTTGTTCATGAACTCTTTACCTACCCCTACGTCTTCAAGAGTTTCTCCTTCTTTCTCTTCCAGGAGCTTGAGTGTTTCTGTTTTAATGTTTAGATCTTTAATCCATTTTGACTTTAACTTAGTGCATGGTGATAGAGTTAGGTGAAGTCTTAGTTTTCAGCATGTAGAAAGCCATGATTTCCAGCACCATTTGTTAAAGAGGCTGTCTTTCTTCCATTGTGCTTGTGTAGTACCTTTGTCGAAGATAAGATGGGTGAGTATTTTCTTACATGCCACTGTGTCTACTAATCTATTCCACTGATCCTCAGGTGTATTTTGTTGCCAATACCATGTTGATTTTATCACAGTGGCTTTGTAGTGTACTTTCAAATCAGGAATTGTGATGCCTCCTGCCTTGTCTTTATTGGCCAAGATTGCCTTTGCTATTCTAGGTCGTTTGTGGTTCCAAATAAATTTTAGGATTGATTTCTCTATGTGTGGGAGGTATGTTGCTTGCAGTTTGGTAGGGATTACATTAAATCTGTACAGCAATTTTGGGAGTATGGCCATCCTCACGATGTTGGTTCTTTCTTTCCAGAAGCATGGAATATATTTCCATTTTCTAAAATCCTCTATAATCTCTTTTCTTAGGGTACTGTCATTTTCCATGAAAAGATCTTTGACTTCCTTGGTTTAGTGAATCCCAAGGTATTTCATTTTCCGTGTTGCTATTGTAAAAGGTATTGTTTCTATTGTTTCCCTTTCAGTGTGCTTATTATCTGTGTAGAGGAATGCTATTGACTTTTGAGTATTGATTTTGTATCCTGCTATGCTACTGAATTTCCCTATCTGTTCTAGTAGTTTCTTGGTGGAATTTTTGGGGTCTTCCAAGTAAAGTATCATGTCACCTGCAAATAGTGATAATTTAACTTCTTCTTTACCTATTCTTATTCCCTTTATTCCTCCCTCTTTGCTAATGGCTGTTGCTAAGGATTCCAAGACTATATTGAATAGGAGAGGTGATAGAGGACATCCTTGTCTTGTACCTGATTTAAAAGTAAAAGATTTCAGTTTTTCCCCATTTAGGATTATATGAGCTTTTGGGTTGTCATAGATGGCTTTTATCAAGTTAAGATAGAGACCATCTATGCCAATTTTCTGTAGGAACTTGAACACCAATGAGTGTTGGACTTTGTCAAAGGCTTTCTCTGCATGAATTGAGATGATCATGTAGTATTTAGATTTCAGTCTATTAATATAGTGTATTACGTTTATTGATTTTCGAATATTGAACCATCCTTGCATCTCTTGGATGAATCCTACCTGGACATGGTGTACGATCTTCTTGATGATTTGCTGTATTCTATTTGCCAGGATTTTTTTGAGTTTTTTGCATCTATGTTCATGAGGGAGATTGGCCTGTAGTTCTCCTTTTTGGTTGTGTCTTTCCCTGGTTTTGGAATCAGCATTATACTTGCCTCCAGAAATGATTTTGGGAGGACTGTTTCCTGTTCAACTTCATTGAAGAGTTTGTGGAGTGTGGGAATTATATCTTCTTTAAATTTCTTGTAGAATTCAGCTGTGAATCCATCAGGCTCTGGACTTTTCTTTGTCGGTAGGCTTTTTATTACATTTCATATTTTATCAGCTTATTGAGAGTTGTTATGTCTTCTTCATTCAGTTTTGGTAATTTGTACCTTTTGAGGAATCTGTCCATTTCTTCCGTGTCTTCTATTCTGTGAGCATAAAGATTCTCGATGTAACTATTGACAATCTTCTGAATTTCCATTGGGTCTGTGGACATTTTACCCTTTCATTCCTTATCGCTTGTACTTGAATTTTCTTTTGCCTCTTTTTGACAAGGTTGGCTAGAGGCTTATCAACTTTATTTAGATTTTGAAAGAACCACCTTTTGATTTGTGGATTCTTTGAACTATTTTTTTCATCTCAATTGAATTAATTTCTGCTCTAATCTTTATGATTTCTTCCCATATTTGTGCTTTGGATTTTGTTTGCTCTTCTTTTTCTAGTTGTCAGAGGTGCTTGTTCCCTTTCTGTTTTCCTAATGTGTGAGTTCATAGCTATTATTTTCCCTCTAAGAGCTGCTTTCATTTCATCCCATAAATTCCAGTAAGTTGTACTTGAATTTTCATTGAAGTGTAGATATTGTTGAATTTCTTCTGCAACCCATAGATTGCTGAGTAGGCTTTTGTTTAGTTTCCATGAATTTAGTGGGTTTCTCTGGATTCTTTTTTCATTTATTTCCAGTTTCATTGCATTGTGGTCAGATAGTATGCGAGGGATAATTTCTATTTTCTTGCATATACTTAGGCATGACCTCTGGACTAGTATGTGGTCTACTTTGGAAAAAGACCCGTGTGCAGCTGAAAAAATGTGTATTCAGCTGTGGTTGTGTGGAACACTCTGTATATGTCCACCAGGTCCATTTGTTCCAAGCTCTTGTTCAGTTCTGCTACTTCCTTGCTAATTTTTTGTCTGGTTGACCTATCTTTTTGAGATAAGGGTGTGTTAAGTTTTCCTGTTAAGATTGTGTTCTTAGACATTAAGTTTTTCATGTCCCTTAAGATTTGTCTTACATAGTTGGGTGCTCCTGTGTTTGGTGCATAGATATTTATGAGTGTTATTTCTTGCTCTTGAATTTTTCCCCTGACCAGTATATAGTGGCCTTCTTTATGTCGTTTGATCATTCTTGGTTTGAAGTTGAGACTGTCTGAGAACAGAATTGCTACACTTACTTTTTTCTGAGGTGCTTGGGCATGTAGTATTGTTTTCCATACTTTGACGTTGAGCCTATGAATGTCCTTTTGATTTAAGTGTATTTCTTGTATACAGCATATTTTTGGATTTTGTTTCCTAATCCACTATGCCCATCTATTTCTCTCAATTGGAGAATTAATTCCATTTTCATTGATGGTTATGATTGAAATGAGTTGACTTATGTTTGTCATGACATTTGCCTGGTATTGTTTATTCCTTTGTAACGTGTCTTTAATTGTCTGTCCTGTTTAGTGTTCTCATTCATGGAGTTCTGGTCATTTTGCTCTCTCTCTAGAACATCTTTCAGTAGCCTGTGAAGGGCTGGCTTTGTCATCATTAAATTCTTTAATTGTTCTTTGTTGTGGAAGTATTTCACTTCTCCATCAAACCTGAAAGAGAGTTTTGCAGGGTATAATAGTCTGGGCTGGAATTTGTTTTTGTGTAGGACTTGAAGAACTCTGCTCCATGCTCTCCTTGCCTTCATTGTTTGTAGAGAAGTCGGCTGTAATTCTGATGGGCTTTCCTTTGAATGTGCGCTCCTTCTTCTCTCTAGCAGCTTTCAGTTTATTATTTTTGTGTTGGATTTCTAGGATCTTAACTCTTATATGTCTCGTTGTGTTTCTACTCGGGTTGAGGTTATTTGGTGTTCTGTATGCTTTGGTGACCTGAATGTTGCATTATTTCCTCATATTTGGGGAGTTTTCTGTGATTATTTCTCCCCAAATTCTTTTTATGTCATTTGTATTGACTCCTTCATTCTCGTTGATAACAATTATTCTCACATTGTTCATTCTGCCGTCATCTTGCAGGTGATGGATTATTTTTTCCTGCTTTCTCGTTGTTTTTAAGAGATCCTCTCTCACCTTTTCACTAGCTGCTCTGGCATCTTCAAGGTCTGAAACTCTGTCTTCACTGTCACTTAGACAGTTTTGTAGACTTGTGATTGATATTTTTAGTTCTTCTATATCTCTTTGACTGTGTTTCATGTGTTCTATTTCTTTTCTGTATTGCTCATTGAAGTAATCCATCATATTTCTGATCTCAATTTTTTTATCCATGTCTTCTTTAGAGGTAGCTTATAATTCTTTTTCTGCTGTGTTTTTTCCAAGTTGTGTTTTCTCTGTA
>PVKA01034433.1:0-23498 GCA_004027165.1 Ctenomys sociabilis
CACCTCAGTTCATATCTATCAGATTGAATTGCTGGTCCTGGCACACAGCTGCTAATCTCAGTAGCCACGGGTAAGCCTGGAGTGTGGAATCAAGTAGGAACGGCCAGTTCTCACTAAGCTCTGTTCATCTGCATTCTGGCCTCTTTGTCGTTGGGGGCCAGAGAGCTCCTTCTGTGTTTGTATACATCCTCAGCTGGGGAGAACAATGAACTGATGTAGAATCCCAGGGACACATGCTGATCATGCCTAAGTGTTTTTATTTACCAAAACATCTGAAAGGAGGAGACTCTTGGCCCTACTTAATTCCATCTGGCTAATTTTTATCTATCTATCATCTATCTATCTATCTATCTATCTATCTATCTATCTATCTATCTATCTATCTATTTGGTGGCACAAACAATTGAGCTCTGGAACTTGCACTTGCCAGGCAGGTGCTTATTCTACTGAGCTATCTCCCTGGCCCCTTTATTTATATTTAATGTATTTAGTACAGGGTCTACAGGATCTCACTACACAGCTCAGATTCATAATGATGCTTCTGTTTTCAGCCTTCCAAGCACTGGGATCACAGGTGAGAGGCACTAAGCCCAGTCTAAGTCATCATCTCAGCATGCCCCGGGGGCAGCCCTGGCACAGCACCCCAGAGATTGAAACCCAGTCCCTGGCTGTGCCTAAGCAGGTACTTTAACCACCTAGCTTTTAAAACTTGTCGTTGCCTGCACACCCACTGTGTGTCACCATAAGCTAAGCATTTGTCTTGTTTTTCTTACAGTAAAACACAATGGATGAGGCTACTAAGTCAGAAAGTGGTCACTTGCAACATCACATACCAAGCCAATGCCAGCAGGGATCCTGTCCCTTCTGAGCACCAATGCCCACATTCTGAAGCCATTCATTGCCAAGAAATAAGGGAGAAAAATTTACCCCTGGTGTTTTTGAGAAGGCTCACAATCAACCAGGAAACTGCTGGGAGAAGAAATGTGTACGTAGGGAGATTCAGTAACATGAGGGGCAGCTTGGCATTGCTTGGGGTGCCCTGCTAGGTACCTGGACAATCCAGCTTCCTCTGTAAACATCTTCCAGAAGTTATCATCAGTCAGCAGTTTCTGAAGATCATCTGGATACAAGGTGTTTATTATATACTCAAGGACTTCCTTTGCGTAGCCCATGCTGTCTAGTTGGGGAGAAAAAGCATAAGATTAGGAGAGAGCAAGGTGTAGTGTAAGTGGCCAAGTGTTTGTCTTCCTGAGAAGTGCTCACGGATTTGGGGAGTTTTCTGTACGTTTTTGTTTTTCCATTACTGGGAATTGAACTTCTGGCCGTACCTGCAGTAGGGAAGTGCTTGTCCACCAAGCTGTAGCTCTAGGCCTTTTTAACACTGTTTTGAAAATAGGTCTTCCAAAGTTGGCTAGAATGGGCTTCAGCTTGCCATCCTGTGTCCTCACCCACATGAGGAGCTAGAAATACAGTGTATGCCACAATGTTCGGAAAAAAGTGAAATCTTTGATTGTGCCAGTTGTGTTATGATCTACGTTATATCTCCAATTTTCATATGATTAAGAGTTAACTCCTTATCTCCATGTTTGGAAACAGGATCAATAAAACACTAAAGTAATTAATTTTGAGTGAAATTGTAAAATTATGGCCCAAACCCATAGGACTTCTGTGCATATCAGAAGAGAAACTAAATCTCTCTCTCTCTGTCTCTCTCTCTGTCTCTCTCTCTTTCTCTCTCTCTCTCTCCCTCCCTTCTTCCCTCCCTCTATCCTTCCCTCTCTCTCCCTTTTTTCTCTCTTTTCATGGACAATACAAAACCTATATCCATATATAGAAGTCTCCTTTTAAACAAGTGTAGAGCCCTCACCAGAAACCAAATGTGCCACCTGCCACTTGCCACACATTGATCGATGGCTGTGTCCTCCAGAGCTATGAGAAAAAGGTCATCTTCTGTTTCAACCACCCAATCTTAGAATCAAAAGTATAAGAAATACAGATTGTGGAATGGATCGAGAAATTAAAACTATCAATATGACATATATAAGAAACGCATATGACCAAAAGCAAATTGACAAACTAAAAAAAAAAAAAAAAAAAATCAAAGAATGGAAATTTATGTTCCATGAAATGAGAACCCAACATCAAGTGGAAGATGTTATCATATTTTCAGGTGAGTTGGATTTCAAGCCAAAAACGATCAGAAGAAAAGAGATTAAAACATAAAGAATCAACTGAACTGTAATAGACAATTATAAACATATCTGAACAAAACACTTATGAAAAACTTTCATAAAAGAAATATCACTGTATATATGTCAGATGAGCACCAGCTCATCTATTACTTTCTATTATTGTAGAACACCACAGTACTCCAGTACCACAAATAAATCAAGAAAAATAGATAAAAACAATCAACATAAAATCATCAGAGTTGAACCGAACCCTTGAACAATGGGCTTACTAGGTAGCTCTACGCAGTGTTACATCCAATGACAACAGAATAAACATTCTTCTTGGCAGCACAGGAAACATTCTTCAAAATAGACAGTGCTCACTAATGAACCACAAATAAGTAGACACAAAAGAACTGAGATTCTGCCATGCATATTATCAGATCATAATGCAGTGAAGAGAAGCCAGTGGTAAAGATGCTACAGAAATATACGAATGCCTGGAAATTGAACAAGACACTCCTGAATAACCAATGTATTTCAGAAGAAATAAAGGAATAAATTAGCTTCTAGACTAAAGACATAACACTAGTACAACATATCAGAAGTTATAATCTGCAATGGAAACAGAACCAAGAAAATGTTTAGACGTGTGAGTACCCACAATGGAAAAATACAGTAGCCCAAATAAGCAAACAAATGATTTAATGATGTACCAAAAGGCACTAGCTAAATAAGAATAATACAAATCCAAAGCTAGTACAAGGGGGACGGGGAGATGGTTCAGTGGAATAAGTACTTGTGTGGCAAGTGTATGGGCCTGAGTTCAATCCCCAGTTCTGAAAAAAAAAAAAGCTAGTACAAGGGAAAAAATACAAACATCAGACATATAATTGAAAATGAATGAAGTCTCAATACAATGAATCAATGAATAGAAGAGGTGGGTTTTTGAAAGAATATAAAAAATATACAAACTCTTAACCAATCTTAGCAGCAGAAGAAAGACCAGTATCAATGTAATTACAAATAAATAAAAGGTAAAACAATAATAAGAGAATATAGGCTAAGACTGACTACTTAAAATATGTATTGCAATAATTAGAGAACTTAGAAGAAATGGATAGATAGATAGACACACGTGAATAACCAAAATTGAACCAAGACTTTTTTTTATCCAAAGGGACTTTTTTTTTGGCCTTACTATTGCTACTTTCTTTTTGGTACCAGGAATTGGGTTTCACACTTGCTAGGCAGGCGCTGTGTCCCTGAGCTACATCCTCGGCCAAGAAGATTTAAACTCCTGAATAATCTAATAATAGGAACAGAAGTTCAAGCAGAAATTTAATCTACCAATTTAGAAAAGTCCACTGGGTCTTTCTCAAATTCTACAAGAAATTTAAGAAAGATCTAAATCAATACTCCTCAAACTAATCAAGAAATTAAAACTGAAAACGCATATGCAATGTCATTCCTGAAAGCCAGTAGCATTTGATCTCAAAATCAGACAAGAATCAAGCCAAAATGGGAACTACAGGACAGTCTCTCTAATGAACACTGACACATAAATGCTCAACAGGATGGTGGCAAACAGAATGCAACAAACATCATAAAGTTCATCTACGATGGTCATGTTTTTATCTCAGAGGTGCAAGAATGGTTGAACCTACACAAATTAATAAATGTAACTCTTCAAATAAAGAGAAACAAGGACAAAATCACATAATAATTTCAATAGACACAGACAAGTCTTTGACAAAATCCAACATCTATTGGAAGAAAAAATGTATCCCTGAAGAAAATAGTCATAGAAGGACCCTTTCTCAATCTGATAAAAGCCATTTATGACAAACCTACTGCCAAAACCATATTAATTAGGGAAAAATTGAACTCATGTTTCCTAAAACTGAGGAAAAATGTATGTCCACTATTACTGCTCTTGTTAAATACAGTGTACAATACATTAGATAGAGCAATTAGATCAAGGAAAGAAAAAAGACATACATAGGAAAGGAAATATTCAAATTATAATTATTTGCAAGTGAAATGATTCACTACATGGAAAACCTGTAGAATTAATTATCAAATTCAGGAATGTAACAGGACACAAAATCAAAACACAAAAATCACTAGTGTTATTCAACACCAATAATAATTAGGAAACCAATATAATTCATAGTAATACAAAAAAAATTAAATGGTTAGGAATTGACCTAAGAAAGAAAAAGGCCTCTGAAAGAAATAATACATGACTCTGCCAAACTAGAGAAAAGAGGACTTTGGGACATGAAACACGCCATCAGTCTCTGGATAAAACAAAGTCAATATAGTCAACATGGCCATAATTCCAAAACTGGCATACAGGTTTAATGCTGTTGCAATAAAAGAAACCAGCAACATTCTTGACAGACTTCAGAGATAGTAAGAACAATCCTAAAATTTGTGCAAAACAATAGGGACATAGAATGACAAAGGATGCAAAGCTAGTGTCATTACAATCCCAGATTTCAAGTTATAGCACAAAGCTACCATGATTAAAAAGCATCATGATTCCAGCACAAAGACCGAGTGTGGATAAAGGGAACAGGAGAGAAGGCCCAGAAAGAACCCAAAGCATATTTGACTTTGATTTCAGATAAATCAAATTGGAGGAAATACAGCTTCTTTAATAATTGGCTGTGGGAAATGGATATCGACATGTAGAAGATTGAATCTAGACCCATCGGTCTCGCTGTATACCAAAGAAAAATAAAAAGGATAAAACAGCTAAGTGTTAAAGCAGGAACATTTAATCTAGTGGAAGACAAAACTAGATGAAACTGTTATAGACACAGGCATAGGGAAGGACATTCTGACTAGAATTCGAATGGCACAAGAAATATCAAGAGTCCATGAATGGAATTATATCAAATTTCAAACCTTTTTCTTGGAAGGGGAGCAATCAGCAGAATGAAGAGACAACCTACAGAATGGGAGAAATGTTTCTCAGGCAAAGGACTAATATTTAGAATAACAAGGATCCCCCCCAAAATTGACATGTCCCCAAGTTAAAAGACCCAAACATAATATGGGAGACACAGAAATGAACACACACTTCTCAAAAGAAGAAAAGTTAGAAATGGCCAAGAAATACATTAAAAAAAAAATGTCGTACATGTCTGGTAATTAAAGAAGTGAAAACAACATTGAGATTTCATATTACTCCAGAAATGATAGCTATCATCAAAAAAATCAAATAATAACAAATGTTGACAAGGCTTGGGTAGGGAGGAGCCCTCCTACATTACTATGGAAATGTAAGCTAGTACATGTACTCTGGTAGTCAACGTGGAGAATTTTCAAAAAGTTAAAATTTAAAAATTCCAATTTACTCAAGTCCCACTCTTCTAGGAATCATCCTGAAGAGTTAAAGACATCACATTAGAGTGATAAACATGTACACATATTTGCAACAGTGCAATAAATAATGAGTAATTCTTGGAGGCTCCTTTTCTTTCGTTCAACAGAACAAGGGTAAAAAATGTGATATTTATACCCAATTGAGCCTTCCTCTGTCATAAAGAAGAAAAAAATATGTCATTTGTTTGATAATGCATGTTCCTTGAGATCGTACTGTAATAAAGAAGACATGAGCTTGACTCTCATCTTTTCTTTTGTATTAGAAATCAATAATATAATTAAACAAGAGAGTGAGAGATTAATAATAGGAAAATAGGAAGATAGGTATTTGCAAGTAGGAGGGAGCTAAGTATACACAGGGAGTGAGAAGAAAAGAGGAGCGGTCGATGTATAAAAAGTTGTGCCACATACATGTAACCATGAGGCACATAAACATTATGAATTGCAAACACATCTTATAAAAAATTAAAATTACAGTCTGGGGATCTAGCTGGGTGGCATAATTGCTTGTCTGGGATGTGCAAGTTTCCAGGTCTGAACCCCCAGATTTGAAAAATAAATAAATAAAAAACAAATGAAAAATTAAAATTAAAATATAATAGCCCCCCAGTAAATTGTTTATACATTGCATTTGACCACCAAAATTATGTTATATTTTACTTTGTGTGTCTTATATCACTTAATATGCATCCAGTTTCCTAAAAATAGCTCACACGTATCATTATGGCAGAGAATGTTCCACTGTGTATGAACACCAAGTTTTCTTCATTCATTCATGTGCTGGTAGATACATAGGCCTCTTCCAAGATTTAGCTATTACAGGTTGTGCTGCTATAAACGTGGGTAAGCCTTTATCACTCTAATATGATGATATCTTTAGTGCTTTCAGGAAAACGTCTAGAAGTGGATAACCTTCCTCCCTTCCTCTTTCCCACCTCCATCCATCCTATGGAACATACTAATGCCTAAAAGTACAATAGTCTGTAAGATCCATTAACAAAAGGATAAGATAGCTAAAATACCTGTAATATTCATGATTAATGTAGAGCTGGATCTGTTGGTAGTTTATAATGACTCTCCATCCATTCTGATTACCCCAGTGATGGAATTAGTTTACATTTTTACAACAACAGAGAAGTGCTCATTTGTTCCCCAAACCTCTACATCAATTCTTATTATTTGATGTCTTGATGGTAGCTATTTTTTTTGGGGTAAGGGGGAATCTTGGTGTTGTTTTAATTTGCATTTCTCTGATGGTTGGAGATGTGCAACTTTTTATGCATTTCTTGAGCATTTGTGCTTCTTCTTTGAAGTGTCCATTCATTTCAGTGTCCCATTTTTTTGACTGGGCCTTTTATTTGGGTAGCCTTATGTTTTGAGATTTTTTTTTTTTTTTTTTTGCAGTACCAGGGATTAAACTCAGGACCCTGCACTTGACAGGCAGGCTCTTATTCTACTGAGCTATCTCCCTGGCCTGATATTCTAGACACTACGCTTTTCTTAGAGTAGTAATGGACAAAGTGTTTAAGATCAAATAGAATGATGAAATAGAGTGGTGTTATGACTTTTTACTCATGTTACGATTTCCAGTGATGCAATCTGACTATCAATAGGTATTCTCTACCAACTCAAGCTATTCAGTTTAATTATGATGGACCCAGTCAATGTTTTGAGAGAAGCGAATTCCTACTGGTTATAAACTGCCAACAGACCCAGCTCTACATTAATCATGAATATTACAGTTATTTTAGCTTTCTTATCCTTTTATTAATGGCCCTTACTGACTATACTACTACTAGGCATTACTGTGTTCCATGGGATGGATGGAGGTGGGAAAGAGGAAGGGAGGAAAGTTTATCAGTGAAAAAAGGAGTAAAAGAAGACAAGTCCTGACAAGCTTGTGGGACTGGTAAGCTGTGATCCTTAGCCCCCAGTGTGCAAGCATGGGTCTTGTACTGGTTCTGGTACAGAGTTTTAAGATATCAGAAGGACCCTGAGCAGCCCTCTAGGACTCTGCAGAGCTGCAATCTGTGAGCCCAGTGTGGGCAGGTGTGGCGCTTTCTTGGTGCCATTTAAGAATATTGAAGAGGGCTCTGGAGGCCTTTGGGACTGGCAATCTCTGACCTTTGCCCCCACATGCAAATGTGGAGCTTGTGCTGATGCCATTCCAACCTTTCAGGAGCTGAGGCGGACTCTCAATGGCCTGTCTGGACCCTGGAGAGCTGTGATCTTTGGGCCTGTTAGACACAGGTTTGGAGCTCTCCTGGCACCTGGTCCATCCATTTAAAAACTTAGGAAGACTCTGGGTGGCCTGTTGGACTCTGGCAAGCTGGATCGTTTGGCAACTAGCACACAGGTGTAGAGCTTTTGCTAGCACTGGTCCAACGCTTTGAGAACTTAGGAGGATTTTGGGTAGCCCATGGGATCCTGGTGACTAACATCACCACCTGAAGGGAAGCTTTGTTGAGTATTGGCCAGTTGCCCTGAAGTATTAGTGAGAGCCCTGATGAATTCTATTGTGCTCCTCCATGTACCAGAAACCCTAACTCAAGTGTCTCCACTCTCTCACAACTGCTAAGTCTAGGTGACTAATGGGGGCTTCAAATATGTCAAATCACAGGAGCAAAGTGAAATCTCAATCCTTGGGCCACCCAGAACAAATGCAGAAGACAAATACATGCAAGAACTTGGAAATCACACATACTAAATTTCTGAAATGACAGCAACTTCCATAAAGAAACAAGTCTACCAGGCTGTAGAAGAGATAGGATCAGAAATAATCCCTCAGGTGAAAAAAGAAATGACTACAATTGTGAAAGAATGGCTTTGTATAGCTGAAGAAGACATAGATTAAAAAAATAGAGGACAATACAAAAATGATGGAAGTATTGAATGAACAATGCAGGAAAGAATGAGAATTTGTTGAAGCAGATTCAAACAAATATCCAGGATATTAAGAACTCCATTGAAAGCTTGAAACACTGCAAGAGTGACACTTAAGGTAGATGTTCAGACCTTGAAAACACTGGGGCAGCTAACAAATGTGAAAAAATAGATCTCTTAGGACTAACCAGAGCTGGGCTTGGGGGTGCAGGCCTGTAATACCAGCACTTGGGAGGCTGAGGCAGGAGGATTGTTGTGAGTTTGAGACCAGCCTGAGCTACAAAGTGAGCTTAAGACCAGCCTGAACTGTGTAGTGAGACTCTGTCTCAAAAAGACAAAAAAAAAAAAAAAAAAAAAAAAAAAAAAAAAAAAAAAAAAAAAAAAAAAAAAAGAAAAAAAAAGAAAAAAACAGGAACTAAAAAATAAAAATTCAACAGCTACAAGATGATGTAAAGAAAAATAACATAAGAATAATAGGTGTCAGGGCCAGGGAGATGGCTCAGTACAATAACCACTTCCTGACACAACTATCTATCAAATTCAATAGTGATAAATATCCTTCCACAACGAAAAACATCTAAAAAAAACTCATGACCTCCAAAACAACTCTACAAGGCGTAGTGACGGATATTTTAGAATGAGAAAGAAATAACCACGTCTTCATGAACAACAGAAAGGAAAGACCAAACAGAGCAAGTAATTTAAAAAAGGTGAAAAGTACGGAACCTACAGCAGAAAAATAACATCACAAAAGTCAGCCAATACACATCACTTATAATCATTAATATAAATGGTCTCAATTCACCAGTCAACAGAAACGGACTAACACACTGGATTAAGAAACAAAATCCAGCAATATGCTGCACAGAAAAAACACATTTAACTCAAAAGGAAATTTACAGGCAGAAAGTCAAAGGACCAAAACTAACTCTGCATGCCACGGAAATCAGAAAAAAAATAGGTGTAGCCATTCTAGTTGCTGACAATACCAACTGCAAACCAAAAATCATTCAAAGCGATAAAGAAGGTCATTGAACACTTTTTAAGGAAAACCTGGAAGAGGAAGAGATAACAACTATATATATATATATATATATATATATATATATATATATATATATATATATATATATATAGTGTTAGGAACACCCACACCATAACACTATATATATATATATATAGTGTTAGGAACACCCACACTACTGCCAAAAGAGATAGATTAATGAGGCAAAAAGTCAGCAAAGAAATAACAAAAATGAAACAAGCTCGTGAAGAATTTGACTTGGGAGATTCTACAGTGTTTCACCCTGCAAGAACAGAGTGCACCTTCTTCTCAGCGGCACATGAGGCGTTCTCCACAATGGCCCATATACGAGCACACAGAGCACGTTTCAGTAAATGCAAAACAATTGAACTTATCTGAAGTGCATCATCTAACCACAATGCAATGAAATATGAAATTATTGCCAAAAGAAACTACAGAGGCAGCATAAACACCTGAAAATTAAATAACAACCTCCTGATCAACCAGTGGATCGCATAAGAAATTAAAGGAGAAATTAAGAAATTATTCATAATTAAATAAAAATTCAGGTTTTACCATAACCTTTGGGACTCAAAAAAGTTGTCTTATGAGGAAAAGTTATAGTGGTGAATTCAGACATTAGGAAAGCAGAACAAGCCCAGAGAAATGATCTTATGCTGCAACTCAAGCTCCTAGAAAAAGAAGAGCAAGTCAAGCACAAACCCCAAAGAAGGCAGGGAATTATGGAGATTAGAGCAGAAATTATTGCAATTGAGACAAAGACAGCAATACAAGGATTAAAGATAAATGAGTCAAAGAGTTGGTTCTTTGAAAGAACAAATACAATTAATAAACAGTTAACCAAGGGCCTGGGAGATGGCTCAGTGGAATAAGTGCTTCCCTGGCAAGCACAAGGGCCTGAGTTCAATCCCCAGTCCTGCCAAAAAAAGAAAGAAAAAAACCCCCAGATGTTAAGGGGCTGCAGAGATGGCTCATTGGAATAAGTGCTTCCCTGGCAAGTGCAAGGGCCTGAATTCAATCCCGGGTTCCACCAAAAAAAAGAACAAAACAAAACAAAAAATAATAATAAACAGTTAACCAACCTCATATTAAGAAGTAAAGAGAATACATAAATTCATGCAGCATAATAAAAAGGGAAAAATCACTGCATACCCTAGAGAAATTCAGAAATATGAAATTCTAAACCTGAATAAGAAGATGCACAAACACTGAATAACTAAATGAATGGAACTGAAATTAAGAGACTGTCTCCATCCTAAACATAAAAAGAGTTTGCCATTAAAATAATCTTATTTCCTAAGATTTACAATAATGGGGATATTTTAAAAGGCTACTTATAATTATTTTAATTCCCAGTAAGTTTGGTTGCTTTACAATCCTAAATTAAAATTAGTATAAAAAAGGCTTTCATAGTTTAAAACAAATATAGAGGTTTGGGGTTTAAACAGTCACTTGATTTCAACATCTCACTTAAATAATAAAAGGTCCAGTGATAGCCACCAAAGGGATACAAGCCATGATAATGTCATACTTGAGTCAACTTATGCAACAAAGATATATTGTGTCCTAAACTGTTCAGATCAACCATTCATGACTTTCAGATTTTAGTTGATAATATTAATTGACTCCCTCTAGATTTTACACTAATTTCTCTGGTATTAAAGACTGTTATTATCCTTCAGATAAGTTAAATTATTTGATTTTTTTCTTCTATAGATAGGTCATATTAGGTTAAGTGAGGTAATATGTGGCTTCTTTTTCCAAAATATAAAATACAAATTTATCACCATAAGGTCAAAATCCTGTTAAAGCAAAAGGGGAAATTATTCCCTCTAACTTCATTTGTCAATATATTAAATTTTTAGGATATTACAAAAGGTGGAAGTACAACAGCAGAAAGACAATTCCATCAGGTAAGAGAAAGAAGGCTGTGCAGGATCCCTTAGAGAGATCTCCATGTTGGACAACGGAAGGGACCCAGTCCACTAGAGGGCATGATTGTATTTTTCCAGAGAATGTTAAACAACCTATTTGCATACCAAAGCATGCTATCAGGCTGTACCATGAAGCTAGATCTGGAGAAGAAATTAACAGTGACAAGGCCATATCCCGCCAGGGGCATATTAAAGGAACTGACTTAACTGAAACGTCTAAATAGGTGATAGAAATATAGAAAAATAATTGAGCTAAATTTTACTAGTATTAAGACCAAAAATACAAAATATGCATGCTATAGACAAAATATCTTATTCCTTCCAAAATTTTCTAAGAAGAGATCTCTGCTAATTGACAAACAACAAAAGCTGACTAGTCTACTTATAATTAAAAAATCTTTAAAAATTGCAATAGTATTACTAAAATTTAATTTGGCCAAAGATTTATTTGAGTGCACTCTTGATTTGATAAAGATATTTGTTTATGTGTCTGTGTATTTCTTCATGTGTTTGTGTGTCATTTAGTGAGGAACTGCTTCTCTTTTTTTCTTTTTTGGTGTTTTGTCCTAAATATAACTTGACATATAGACTTAGAAGCATGCCTTTTCCTAAATTACCAGATAGTTAGTGTTATCAAAGTTGGTTTATATACAGTTCATCAAAAGGTTTAAACTAATTAAATAAAAGTTCCATAGAGGGGATAAATTATTAGAGAGGACTCCAATTGATCAATGAGAGGTGTAGCCAACCTCTATTTTTTTCATTAATGAGGAGATCTTGATAATCTCAGTAGTTTTTAGCAGATTCCCTCAATAAACTGGTCATTGGTTCAAAGATGAAGTTTTTCAGAAAAAATTACAGTAAGCTTTTCTCTTAAGAAGTGGCTTTGTTACCAAACTACATTAAGAAACAAAGGTTTTCACATATGTATGGTAAGTCATTATTAATCTCAGAGTATAGAAGTGTCCTTATGATTCCATGTGTACGGGTCTTTCAAAATGTAAAAAAAAAAAACCCATTGCTTATTGTCATAAAACTTTTTCTGAGTGTGCCTTTAATGGAAAACTTGTGATGTACGTCCCTCTTAAGGATGACGAGGGACAGTCTGCTCAGGTCCTTCTTCTGCACCTCTTTAGGACAGGAGTATATTCTGCTCTTAAAAAAATGATGATTAATTAGGTAAAAAAAAAATCTCTATATTACATAGAGATGATTGCTTAAAAGTGTAATGTTATGTCAAAACAAAAATTTAAGTATCTCAAAAATGTCATTAGGGCCAGGAAGATGGCTCAGTAGAATAAGTGCTTCCCTGGCAAGTGCAAGGGCCTGAGTTCAATCGCTGGTTCCACAAACAAAAAAAGACAAAAAAATGTCATCAGAATGTATCTTAATACAACGTTATAAGTGCTTTTGCTGTCTAAATGTCCGTGAAAAACGTGTAACTTTTGTCTGGTAATATTCTATAGTAATTTAAATATTAGACTAAACGTAGATAATTATAGAATACGCTAATGGAAATGTAAAAATATACTCATAAAATAATAAAATGAGGAAATAATGTGGGAATAACCATGAATATCCATAGATTAATTGTACAAAAAGCTCTCCTCAAATTAGATTTTCAAAATTGACTGCCAGACAGATATTCTGCTGCAGACCATCATTAGACAAGAAACAAACAAACAAACAAACAAAAAAAACAGAGAAGTAATTTAGGTGCCAGCTCAATGAATAAAAACCAGAAAATCAGCAAGTGTAAACATTTTGGTATAGATCCTCCAATTGATAAAATGATAAGTTTAACCTTGAGTTTAACCTCATTGACAGCTGCCCTCTAAAACCCAGCAAGCTCCTTTATCTACCTGGAGACAAATAAAAAAAAAATCACATGGGAAACAAAGAAACAGAATTCAGCTTATCTTCCAATGACCCCTTCCTCCTTCATCCCCCTCACAACACAACTTCCTTTTACTCCCCCCATGAGTACAAGGAAAGCTCTAAACAGCTCTTTACACATCAATGAGCCGCCCCTCAAAGTTCACCACTAGAAAAAGTCCATATCACCTCAGATCCCACTTGTCTCAAGTCAGAAGGTCCCTGACATCTCCCTGAAGTCCTTTCCCTGTCCTCCGTAAACACCTCTCTTTGCTTCTGCCACTCTGCTGTGCTGAAAAACCTAACACCTGCTTGGTACACAGGGAGCCTTTATGCAATGAGCTTCCTTGCAGCTTAATTCCAAGAAAGATGATTCGTGGGGAGAGAAGGGAGATACTGTGGGAAACTCAGCCAGCCCTTCCTCTGGACACCTGCACGGAGCACATGAGGATTGCTCTTTGCCTAGCACCTGTGGCCTGTGCTCTCTCCAGGAAGCAGAGAAAAGACACTGAATAGATTCTCCCTATCAGTAACTGCAGCACAACCTTCTTGGGCAGAGACATAAGGAATTCATAGAGCAGGCTTCTCTTACCAGGCTCATGTTCAAGTTTCTGGGTCCAGAACCCAGGCCCTCCTGCCTGCTCGAGCTCCACTCCAGCTCCTCCTGACTCACCTCTTCCTCCAGTTCATACACCTTCATTCCAGGCACCTTCCATGGCCAGGATCTAAAGTCCCAGACTCCAGGGCTATTCTGGGCCTGTGCCCTCACCTACAATGTTTCCCCCACCCTGCCCTCTTTGTTAAGCCAAGTTCACAGGCCACTTCCTCCCTGCAGGCTGCCCTAAGACCTCCCTGAGTTCCTTGGAATGTGAGAACTTCTTGGTACTTGTCTCTGTGTCATCTTTTGTGGGCAGCTCTCTTCCCAAGAGACTGAACCCAGTCTACAGTGGCCTTGTCGCTATCTGCATCAACCCCTATACATCATTTACAACCAATGCATATAGCACGTGCACGAAGGCCCCAAGTTGGCCCCAACTTCAGGTGTTAGAGGCATTCCCTCAACACAACTTCCTCCGACCCCTGAGAACATTACTCTGGTTCACATTTCCTAGGAGGTGAGTAAGTCTCTTAGCTTTT
Organism: Ctenomys sociabilis; assembly: GCA_004027165.1. Classification (NCBI taxonomy): domain Eukaryota; kingdom Metazoa; phylum Chordata; class Mammalia; order Rodentia; family Ctenomyidae; genus Ctenomys; species Ctenomys sociabilis. Next base: position 14,442 of record PVKA01034433.1, read on the forward strand.
CGTTTTTGTCTTAATGGCCAGCTCCTTCTGGTGGAGGATTCATAAGACTACAATTCCAATTATATACACATTACTTGACTATTTTCAAGTAAGTTTGACAGTTCTGTAAGATTTCAGACAGTTTCCTTTTGCTTACTTGCTACTCTTTCCTGAAGTCTTTTTATGTTTTTATTTTGCTGAAGCAGGGATTGAACTGAGACCGTTACATTTGCCAGGGAAGCGCTTATTCTACTGAGCAATCTCCCTGGCCCCCTGAAGTCTTACTATATCTATATAAGGACAAAAGAAAGCAAAAGCGAAAAGTAGGCAACTGAGATACAGTTTGAAGAGGGGCAGGACCTGAGCATGAGCTTCTAAATCCCCTTCTCCAGGTGCCCTCCACATCCGGATGTTAGGCTCAGCTCCCACCCAACCCTCCACCTGTTTCTTAATGAGGAGTGACTTCGGGGGTAAAGGAATGGGGGCCCCTTCCTTAATCTGCTTGTTGCTTCTGTGCAGAAACACGATCAGAAAGGCCAGTGAATGGAAGGAGGTAAAGTTTAAATCTAGCAGTCTGAGTAACCACAGAGTGAGCAGCAGCGCCCTTTGCTGGCCAGCTGCAGGCACACCATCCCTTCATGGTTGATGGGCTTGCAGAAGGTTCTAGAGAGTTCAGGATGATCTGCAGTTTCCTACGTGTCCTATGTGTGGCCCAGCAACTGAGCCCAGGTCTTGCCCTAGCGGCAGATCACAAGTGTGCAATGGGTGAGGATTATGTGACCAGTGGCATTATTCTGAATTCAAGAAGGAGAGAAATAAGGGTCTAAACATAGAGTAGACAGCAGAGTCTATTAGCAGAAGGGAATACACAAACAGAATGAGAAGGAGAGAGAAGCACTTTGTAATAACAGACTGTTGGACTCTCAAATATAGAGACTATAATAAAAGAGGAGATGGGAGAGGCCGCACCTTACCAACGATTCTTCCCCTGGCTGTGTTAGAACAAAGCCCAGCTCTCCTGTGCTGTGTGGACTAAATAACTCTCCAGGCACCAGCTCTGAACTGAATACTGAGCTGATGCATCTGGTGGGCTTAGAGATCTGAGCTCCTAATAAGGAAACTGAAACTCACCCACCCCAAGCACACTGCCTGCTAGGTACCACCCTGTTCCTGTCCTGCTTGTTTACTCAGTGAGGAGCTAGCTCAGGCCCTGCATTCCAGATCCTTCTAGGCCCAGCCCATGTCTGCTGCTATTATCTGTGGTCTTCAAATAAGAAGACCTGCCTCAGAGGCAGTGGCACCCTCTACACACTACACTGCACATCGCTAGGCCCAGAACTAGCATCCTCCTTCTGAGGACCGGTCCCCCAGCACAGCTGCCTGACCCATGCGCACCCACACTATGAGCATGGGCTCTGTTGTCATTGTAATGCTTTTGTGGGATGTCATGTGCACACAGCTTCTAAATATTGGTTTCCATGGTTTCTTCTGCCTGGAGCACCTGGTCCCCTGCCTGGAGCTGTCATTGACAGCTTCTCTTGAGGTCACTCAGGGATTGCCCTAGCAAAGTCAGTGTGGCTCAACCTTAGGCAACACCAGTCCTAGAAAGGCTGTGGGTGAGTGGAAAGGGAGGAAGCCATAGACAGCATCTTTCCAGCCCTGCTCCTGGCCACTCTGCATGAGCAGATAAGGAGCATTCCTTTCCCTATTAACCGTGGTCTGAGCTGTATCTTCCAGCAGCAGAGCAGAGATGCTGAGCCCAGTCTCTCACTCCCATCCTCTGCCGGGCACTTGCCTTGTGTGAAAATGTAAAAGTGTTAGGACATCATTTCCCCTGAGGCCTCTGGGGAAAAGGAACACGGGCACTTGCCTTGTGTGAAAATGTAAAAGTGTTAGGACATCATTTCCCCTGAGGCCTCTGGGGAAAAGGAACACTTTTATATTGTCGGTGGAAGTGTGAACAGGTTTGCACACTATGCAAATCAATTTGAAGATTTCTCTGAAGTTTAAAACTAGGAATTTCATTTTGACTCCCCCAATTGCCCTTCTAGGTGTCATCCTGAAAGAGTTAAATCTGCTGTTGTGCAATGGTTCACTCATACGAAGTGTACAGGTGAATAATGATTAACAGCTAAACCTTGGAATCAGCATGTAAGCCCATGAGCCAATGAGCAGATCATGAAAATATAGTGTTTATGCACAATAGGGTATTACTCTGCCAAAATGAGGGGAAAATCTGAGTCATCTGTAGGAAAATGGGTGTACCTTGATTTTAATTAAAAATAAGATTTATAGGCTTAGGTGTCACCCTTTTTTTGAGGATCTCAAGTTAGAAACAAAGATCAAAATAAAGGGTAGTTGATTAAAAGTAGGAACTAGGTTGTTCTCAAATGAAAGGGCATTGAGAGAGGAAAGGAGTAAGGAGAGCAGGGAGGGGATGTGGACAGAAATGGGAATAAGATGCATTGTGTACAGGCACCTCCTCCGCATAAGGAATGTCAAAATTATATTCTGCAAGTGGATAACAATGAAAAAGAGCACACGTTTTGAAATGTCACAATTGGAGGAAAGCTCTTTTTGAACATGTTGTTTCCCAGCCTGTGAATGCAGTTCAGTGATCCCCTTAGTCCTTCCTCCATCCTGACCCATCCAGACCCCCAGCAACTGCACACCACTGTCTTTCTGGAGTCAGCTCCGGGGCACTGGGTTTTCACTGTTCTTTCTGCCCCACCTGGCTTACAGCTATCGGCTTCTCCCACTAAGTTACTCCATTTCTTCAACTCCATCTGTGTTTGTATTCAGTATCTTAGCACTGGAATTTCTCAGCTTTTCAGGGATAGCCACTCGAAAACCTGTATTTTATCAAGTGTCACTTCTCTCTGGTTCTCTGAGAAACGAGATTCCTAGGTATTAACATTTTAATTTTTTCCTACTGCCAGGGCTTTAATAATTCACACAGATATTATTTTTTGACTCACTCAAGGATGTCAGGTTCAGCACAGTTGTCCGGACAGGACAGGACGGGCTCCTCCTGGCTCTTCACTGAAGCCACAGTTCTGAGGATGAGCCTGGCGCAATGAACTACCCAGATTCCTATTGCCACATGTGACAGGGCCAGGGCACCTGCAGGCTGGCAAGGCCATATTTCTGAGAATTCAATCTCAGCAGGCTGCCTCTTTTGAGGGAAGATGCCATCCAAAGAAGCCAAGAGGACCGGGGAGGGTGCTGGACTTCAGGCCAGGATCAGCAATTCTCAGCTGCACCGATCAAGGCCCTGCATGTATGGCTTGCTGTTTTCGACACGTCTGATGTTGTATCACTTGCCGTCCTTGACATATCTGATGTTGTGCAGCTCACTGTTTGAGGCTGTGATGTAATGGCGAGAGGGCGGTGAAGGAAAAACAAGAATCCAGGCTGTGCAGGTTGCCAGGGTCCCACTACCCTCAATGAAGAAGCCTGTGCTAGCACGAGCACCTGTTTGGAGTGGCGGTGGAATGGCAACGGACAGAGCAGAGCAGCCTCTTTTCACCTGCATTAGATTTCCACCTGGTTCAAGCCACAGCTGCTGCAGCTGCACTGCGGGAGCCCTGGGTCCCCATTGGTCAGCTGGATCCAGATCCTGGCTTGAGGATGTGCATTTTCTCATTCAAGATTTGCTCCAATGCATGGAAGGGTCTGGGTACAGTTTATGTGTGTGTGTGTGTTGTGGGGGGGTTATGCATGTGTGCTGAGAGCAATTTCATTTATTTGGTTTTTTTCAAAGTACAGCAGTACATTTTGAGATGTGTATCAGTTGCAAAATGATTACTACAATCAAAATAATGATCATATACACAGCGGCACACACTTGACAATTCTTTATAATTTTGTTTTTTTTTTTTCTTTTGTGATTAATGTCTGCTAGCAGTACATAATAGTTACACTTACATTGGAAAGTTGGTATGCATACGCGACTGAGACATATCTTATTCACTTATAATCTACTTACTTATTTATTATTTTTAATGTCAATCTAAACCAAGATTTTAATATTCCACCTTCAATAGTATGAACAAGATTCTTGATTACATAAAAAAATCTAAACCAAAGAAGAAAATGAGATGAAGTTTTTTTACTTTAATACTTACAACCTTTTATTCCATGATTCTTTTTTTAATTTCTTTGTATTTTCACTGGAACAATGAAAAATAAAAGCAAAAACAAATAGAAAAAAAATGACATAAACAAGGTAACATACAACAATACATATGTTACGATTTTCAAAACATGGATGGCTATATATTTCTTTTGTTAAATAAAACAGTCCAGCACAGATCAGCAGTTCACAACAGAAGTGGGTTATCCACAGAAGTTTACTTGAGCCATTCACAGCTCAGTATATTATTATGACTTTACTTTATGTTTACTCCATGTTTATATTTTTCTGCTGGATGGTTAAGACTGAATGCAAAACCTATATAACAAGAAATGTAGCTTTACTTTATGTTTATTCCATGTTTATATTTTTCTGCTGGATGGTTAAGACTGAATGCAAAACCTATATAACAAGAAATGTAGCTTTCATATTAGATAAGGTCAGCCAGGTACCCTCAGGGTTTATCCTGTAACCCTGTACCTCACTTTGTAGATCCCTTGTGGACGAGTCATGGCCATTGCTTGACCAATTTGCTCTCTGTGGAAGCCTGAGAGAAAGTTTTCTCTCCATGTGACTCTCCTTAGGCACACTATAAATCATCAATTACATTTCTCTGTGACCCCATAATCTCCTTCATCAGAAAATTTGGGGTACAACTGAATTACATGATGTTACAGTACAAATTCTCCTATGTCCTGAGTCTTCACTGACCTTGAAAGCCTACAGCAAAATGTTGGCTAACCTTGCAGCCCTTCTATTTCTCCAATTTTTGATCTGCGAACTTAGGTTGTTAACCTTCCAGAAGAGAAGCTTATTATTACCCTGTAACATATGCAGTTCAGTTTACCCACACTATTTGTCTAAATATCAGACATCATAGGCATAATATGGAATATGTATTGTCCATCAAGTATTGAGATAGTAACCTCTAAGTCCGTACAGAATATGAAGAACAAAAAAAAGTTTTTTAAAGAATACGAATGAAGACTTACATATATTTACATAGATATTTAAAACTCCATTCATATACAGTATAGTAGCATTGTAGCAGGACTGTCTTGTGACTTTTTTCATCTTATTTTTCATTTATTGCCTTTTGAAAAGAGCAGCATAGTAATCGTTATTATGTCATGACAAGAAGTACATATTTAGAAGACCAGAATGGCAGGCATTTAGAAGGTGACACTTCTATTACACTTTGTTAAATTCAGCACAGTTGCTTGGGTCACAGGTATCAGCATATATAATTAGTTGGAGTGAGAATCCTAAGACTTAACTGCAGTTTCAAAAATCTCCTGGTGTTTTTCAGGATCATTGTCTAACCCATCTAATGGGTATAAATGAATAGTCTTGCCTCTGTCATGTTTCTCAGCATTTCTCCTTGCCCTCTCCTCATTGTCCAATCCCCAAGTTCTCACTTTGCTTTTAATCATGTCATACATCTCTATTTGCAGTTCCTCTTCTGAATTATACTAGGGAGACTATATGATATTTGCACATGTGGGTCATTTATGTTGTTGCTTATAAGTATATCTTCAAAGTGGCATCCACTTAAATATGAATGATGCAAGTTTATCATTCTTTTAAAAAAAACTTTATTTTAAAATTTTGGTTACAGTTTCACTTTTTTTTTTTTTCTTAACAAGTCTACTGCTTAATCTCTCAGGATTAAAAAAAAACAATTAAGATTCTAAAGAATTAACAAAGGAGTGTCCAAGAAAGGCAGGGCGCAGCTGCCCCAGTCTCGGGTATAAGATCTATTCCAATTAATACCTAGCTTCAAAACAAAACAAATTTTTATATTTTCTAAATGAATAATGTACAACCACCATCTGCATCTAGGCTTGTTATAATTTTCAAACACAAAACTTCATTCAAGCTTGGTAAAAAGCTTAACAGGATGGCTGACCTTAGTATGTAGTATGTACCTTACAGTAAATTCGTTAACAATCAAAACACGGTAATAATGCCATTAATAATGAAGTCCTCAATTTAGATCTGGAACATTCTTCCTTCAAGGGGGTAAGGGGGAAATTCAGTCCAGTGAGTCTGTCTCAAGATCTTCATGTCTTGTTTGTTCCACTTGTGCTCTCTTTTCAGTAACTGGATTAATGCTTTGAGCCCAAAATGAGATATATATTTTTTATTACCGTAGATTACATGTTGTTTGGTGCTCCGGCTCCATCTGCTCCTCTTGCTTGTGCTTCCGATCTGCGGCTTCCTTCTCACGCTGGCCTTTCAGCATGTTTCTCCTGTGAGCAGTCTGTACACTTCTGCAGCCCTTTCTTCTCTTTTCACCTTCCTGATCATCTCCCTCTTCCTCAGAATCAGAAGCTGACGCGACCCCCGTGTTAGCTACATTTCCCCTTTTTGATTCCACTTCTTTCTTGTCCTCTTTTTTGTTTGGCTTCTTCCTTGGTTTATCTCCTTCCTTCTGGGCCTCTTCCTCCTATTTAGGCTGCTTTTTAGGCTGTTTTTCCTCTTGCCCCTTTTTCTTACTTTTGTCATCCTCAGCAACCTTGTCACTCTGAAGGGCAAGGCTGTTTTACCATTTTTGGGTCTGCCTCTTGGCTTCGGGATCTTGACTTCAATAGCTCCAGGTCAGCCTCTCTTGGGACTCACTTTTAGATTAACAGATGCTGTTGCTGTTGTCACTACTCCTGCTTCCTCGGTTTCTATTCTTTCTGCCTTTCTCTTTCTCCCTCTTCAGGCAGCTTTTGGAGTGGTTATGTCAGCCGCTTTAATCATGTCCTCATTGCTTGCCTTTTTCTTCATGATCACGGTCTTTTAAAACACTAGTTTCTTTTTATTCAACTTCAACATCAGATGATGCATTTGACTGTTTAGCTGACGCCTGTTGGCTTGAAAATTTCACTTTTGGGTTGTTGTCTATCTCCTATAAGCCTTCATTAAAACCTTTTCATTTATTTGGTTTACCATACTTTTCCTTATTTTCTGAGTAAGGAAATACATCCTTTGGTCCTAAAAAAGCTGTCTCATGAGTTCCAAAAAAGAAGATGGGCAGTTTGTTTGTGGGTGGCTTTACAGCTCCATCAGGAACTTCATCTACTCAAGCTGGCCAACGAGGGTACCCTTTCATCTTGGCGAAGATGAGGTCCCCAGGTTTGAAATCGCGAGTCATGTTTCGGGGTCAAGGCTGGGGATCCCGAGTCCGGAGTGAGCAGCGGCGCACGGCGAAGTGATGCTGGGGCGCCGGGCAGAGCTCTGGCTCCCCGGCTGGCGGGCTGGGGTCGACGCCTCCCTCCGGGGTCCCATGCGCCTGCTGGGGCCCCTGCGCTGGGGCTGCGGTGGTGGGCCTGGCGTCTCTGCCCTCGTCCACGCGAGCCATCTGTGCCACCAGCTGCCGCAGAGGCATCTCAACCCCTCCGAACCACAGCCGCCACGCCGCCCCGGCCGTCGCTCAAGTTTATCATTCTTTACAGCTGAGTAATACTCCATTGTATAAAAATACCACATCTTTTTCAACCATTCCTCATGTGACAGGCATCTTGGTTGTTTCCAAGATTTGCTATCACAAATTGTGCTGCTATAAACATACGTATACACATATCCCTATAACATGATGCTTTCAGTTCCTCTGGGGAAATTCCCAGTAGTAGTGTAGCTGGCTTGAACGGGATTTCCAGTCCTAGTTTTTTAAGGAGTCTCCACACTGATTTCCATAATGGTTGTACCAGTCTACACTGCCACCAGCAGTGGAGAAGGGTTCCCTTTTTCCCACAACCCCTCCAACATTTGTTGTTGGTTGACTTCCTTATGACAGCCATTCTTTCTGGGGTGAGATGGTATCTCAGTGCTGTTTTAATTTGCATTTCATGGATGACCAGTGTTGTGGAGCATTTTTTCATATATTTATTCACTTCTTTAATTTCATCCTCTGAGAAATGTGTGTTCATCTCGGATGCCCATTTCTGGATTGGGTCTTTAAATTTAGGGGCCCTGATATTTTTTAGTTCTTTACAAAATCTAGAGAGCAGACTTTGTCTGAGTGCTTATGAGTTAGGATTTTTTAAAAATTTGCAGATTTCCTTTTCACTTTGTTGGTAATTCTTTTGACGTACAAAAACTTGTCAATAACAGGTGGTCCCGTTATTAATTCTTTCAAGTGTTTCCTGTGTGAATACATGTTTGTTCACGAACTCTTTGCCTACCCCTGTGTCATCAAGAGTTTCTCCTACTTTCTCTTCCAGGAGATTAAGTGTTTCTGTTTTAATGTTTAGATCTTTAATCCATTTTGACTTTAGCTTAGTGCATGGTGATAGACCTGGGTCAAGTTTTAGTTTTTGACATGTGGAGAGGCAATTTTTCCAGCATCATTTTTCAAGAGGCCATCTTTCTTCCAGTAAGCATGTTGGGCCCCTTAGTCAAAGATCACGTGGTTGAGTGTGTTTGTAGAGGCCTCTGCATCTTCTAGTCTATTCCATTGATCCTCAGGTTTATTTTGTTGCCAATACCACGATGATTTTATCGCAGTGGCTTTTTACTATAATTTCAAGTCAGGAATTGTAATGCCTCCTGTCTTGTGTTTGTTGGCCTGGATTGCCTTTGCTACTCTAGGTCTTTTCTGGTCCTAAATAAATTGTAGGAATGAATTCTCAAGATCTTAGAGGTATTTTGTTGGTAGTTTGATAGGTATTGCATTCAATCTGTACAACAATTTTGGGATGTGGCCATATTCAAGATGTTGGTACTTCCTATCCAGAAGAAGGGTATATCTTTCCATTTTGTGAAATGCTCTATGATCTCTTTTTTCAGAGTGCTATAATTTTCTGTGAAAAGATCTTTATATTCTTTAGTAAGATGAATTCCAAGATATTTCATTTTCCTTGGTGCTATTGTAAAAGGTATTGCTTCTATAATTTCCCTCTCAATGTGTTCATTATCTGTGTGGATAAATCCTATTGACTTTTGAGTACTGACTT
>PVKA01034434.1:0-11124 GCA_004027165.1 Ctenomys sociabilis
TTAAAAAGAGCTATAGGGCCAGGGAAATGGCTCAATGGAATTAGTGCTTCCCTAGTAAGCTCAAGGGCATGAGTTCAATCCATGGTTTCACAAAAAAAAAAAGGAAAAAAAGATTATGATTCAAATTACTCAAAACTGTTCAAATCACCCCAGTCTGTAAAGAATGCTTTGCCAAATATAAGGTAATAAAGGTTTTTCTAAAAAAAAAAAAAAAAAAAAAAGAGCTATAAACATGTGACCTTACTGTCCCAAAAGAGCTGCAGAGATCAACAGCTAACAGATTGGCAAAAGGTCACCAACTGGCAGAGTTCACTGACTGCATCTGGCATTAGGTAGTGTCAATGAGCAGCCACCACCCCTGGTAGGGAGCAACAAATGATGACTGATGCTGTCTGGCACTGACTAATGTCAACTGGAGGCACCGGGGACCGAGGGAGTTAAAATTAAGGGCTGAGGGCCCTTGGGACTCAAACGCCAGAGACGCTAGCAGGGTTATCCTAGGCCAATTCATAATTTCCATCTGAATTGACCAAAAGAACCCTCAAGTGATTGGTTACACAGACCACTCTCTAGATGGCAGCAAATGACACATCCTCAGTGCCTTGTGTCATCAGGGATCATAACATCACACTGCCCAATGAGTGAAAGCATGGAACAGGCCTTCTGGAAGGAAAGAGGTAGAGAAGAAAGTGAGCCAGTGGAGGGCAGGAGAAACAGGAGCTAGGCAGGGAAAATATGCTCTGACTGTAGATCTTCAGGGAACCCCAGAGCCACAGACTGTGAGGGGACTCATCTGGGCAGCAAGTTTTTAAGTTTGATGAAAGACTTTGCCGGGCGTGGTGGTGCAGGCCTGTAATCCCAGCACTCGGGAGGCTGAGGCAGGAGGATTGTTGTGAGTTCGAGACCAGCCTGAGCTACAAAGTGAGCTTAAGGCCAGCCTGAACTGCATAGTGAGACCCTGTCTCAAAAAGACAAAAAAAAAAAAAAAAAAAAAACAGAAAGACTTTGGTGGTTGCTCTTAGAGGCAGAGGGGCACTCTCAGGTTGACATCTATGTCCTGGTATCATAGTGCAAATGTGAGAAAAAGAACTAGTTTACTTCTCCCTCTGTCTTACATTAACTATAGAGAGGAAGGATGGGAAATGAAACATACATTTGCTTACCACTGTGGTAGGCAGAATGTGACCACCAAAGATGACTTAACAAGAACTTGTGAATGTCTTATGTCACATAGCAAGGAGGATTTAAAATAACACATAGATTTAAAACTTGAATTATCTGACAGAGGATCATTCTGGCCTATCTGGATGGGCCCCTGTAAAGAAGACTCCTCCCAAGTGAAAGAGGGAGGCTGACAGGTCAGTGTAGGAGTGACAAGATGCAAGAAAATATTGTGTGGCCATTGTAGCTTTGAAGACTGATGGGATTAACCATAAAATGTCAGCTTTCTGTACAAGTTTCAAGAGGCAGAGGGAGAAATTTTATTCTGTAGCCTCCAGAAGACACTAGCCTTGCCCACACCTTGAATTTCGTCCAGTGCGACTCGGGTACATCTTCTCACCCTGAGAAATTAGGCTAACATAATTGTGCTTGAATTAGAACAACCACAGGCTTGCGGTAGCTATATATTTTTGTCACACCCCTTTTATGTACTGACCCTTCTATGCTGTATAATTTGAGCCTTCTGAGCTCCCAAATTTGTGATGCCTTCTACATAAGTCATAGTAAATTCAAATAGAGGCTTTATCCGAAGAGGTAAAGCACCCTTTGCTTCTCCAGGAGGTGTTGGGTCTGTGAGGGGGAGAGCAGAGCCTGCTCCTCAGCAGCCTAGTGATAGAATTTTGTTTGTTGAATTCTATGAGGAATTTTCTTATGTGGTCATAGTGCTGACAGAAAGGTGTGGCCCCCCTGTAGACTTTACTGCTTCTTATCCACTAGCCTGGGCTGCACAGGGTCCCTCAACAGAGTGTCTCTGGAGGAGGTGCCATGAGATAGCAGTAGAAAAGTCTTTGGGAGCCCAGCTCTGCTCCACTATCAAGGAGGCTGGTAAGAAGAAAGTGCTCAGTCCCCAAGGCCAATAGCTGGGTTACTTTCGGCCAGTTTGTGATTTACACCCGAATTCAGCAAAAGCGCTTGCTACTGTGGGTTTGCTGCTTGGTGGTTGCAGGCCAGCAAATGAGGTTGTTGACATAAGTAGGTCTTTGCACAGGCTCCAGTAAGTTTACTGTACCCTTCACTAAACACAGAGCAGAGTGTTGCTCTCAAGTGGCCTAAATTGCATCTTGGCCCCAAGGATGATTAAGTTCACTGTCTTAGCAACACAGATCATTTGTTGCCTGTGTCACTTGTGTCCTATAGCTTTTTGGTTTTTCACACAAAACATAAAATTACTTCATTGACAAAGAAACACAACCCAAGTGAGTCAGTACAGGAAGCACACTGGCCTCAGTTTCACAGCAGACAGGATGACCATGGCATTGGGAGACAGGGAGATTATTTTGACTTTGACACCTGGCATGGGCATGGGGGCAGTCAATCTAAAGGGCTGAGAGGGATCTTAGGTGACCTTATAGTCAGTATACTGTCTTTTTTGAATCTTAGGGAAGGGTCTACAGGGTGTTTAGGGTCTTACTACTAGATCAGACTTGCAGTGATCCTCCTATTTACAGCCTCCCAAGAGCTGGGATTACAGGTGTGCACCACCATGCCCAGTCTTGTATAGTTGTCATTAGCATTATGGCTTGGGCCCCACAACTGACTTTTCCTATCATGCTTGTTTCAAGTAGGCCCATATAAAATTTTAAGAAAACTGCTTGACAGGAGGGTACAGGCTCATTGTTGATTGGTAAAAAGCCCACCCTGACCTCTATGCAAATTATAAGGAAACAAAAGGAAAGCCAATGCTGAAACTCATCACAGTTGCTATTTTGGGTGTTGCCCATATTCTCTTCTTCAGAGTGTTCCCTCCTTACTTACAATGGTTAGCCTTGTCTATAGGGTAGCATGCCTTACTCTCAGTAAATTAGGCTTCAGTCTTGTCTGTGAGCCACAGCACAAATCTCAAGAAGATCCAAGAAAGCTGAGACTCCACAGAGGCACCCAACCCAGTCTGACCCCAACTTTTGAGTAACATTTCTGGTGCCGTGACTGGGATTGTATCTTTGGACTCAAGATAAATGGTACTCTTCAATCCCTGTGCCAGAAAACTTGTTTCCTTCTTTACTGGACCACTTTTTGTGGTGGTCTGTGAAAAGGACTTTGTGACTAAGCTCTTGCCAGTCCTTATGGATGGAGTGGTTACAAGTGGAGGAAAAGACATAGAGGGTTTATAGATGCAAATGATGCAAATCAAGCAGCACTTAGCAGAACCTCTCTATTCCTCCCCCACATCTGGTGGGTTTCAGTACTGCAGACCCTGGAAAGAAACCACTCATTTAAACACAGAAAGAGTTTTTTGGACTCATTGTTCTTTTGCTGTAAGCTGTTTTGGTGTGGGGTTGGATTTTTCTTTTCTTTTGTTATTTCTGTTAATTTTTTCTAGTTATATTAATTTTTCTTTCAGTCACTATTTGATCCTTTATTTTACTAGTTTGTCCTTCTCTTTTATTTTTCATGTTTTGTTTTGTTCATTTTTTTAATTTCCCCACTCCTAATTTTTATTTGCATTACTGTTAAGCTTTATTATTTTTACTAGATAATTGATTGCATGCTAATTATTATTATTAGTAGTAGTAGAAGTAGTATCTGGAATCAAAATCAAGACCTTGTGCTTACCAGGCAGACAATGTGAAACTGAGCTATAATCTCTGACACTGATGGCATACTATTAATGAATAATATTCTATTGTTAATGTCAGTATAGTTACCACACTTATTAGGTAGTTATTATATATTAACAAATGATTTATAAAGGTAGATCCATTAGATTATAGCAGACTTTTTGACACAAACCTTAAAGGCCAGGAGAGCTTGGATGTAGAGTTTCAACTTCAAAAGGAAATGTCTTCAAACTCAGACTAATGTATCCTGCAAAACTATCTTTGCAAATGAATGGAGAAGTAAGGTCTTTTCATGGTAATGTGCATAAATTTATGACCATCAACCCAGCACTCCAAAAGTTTATAAAGGATGTGCTAGAAAAAGGTAATGAAATCAGTGCCAAAGGATATAATAGAATGGATGCAAGAGTTAGCAGGTAAGAAGGGGAAAGGAGAATCAGGAACAAGAAAATAATGAAGGGACAATAATTAGTCAATATCTTGCAGTAATAATTCTCAATGTGAATGGTTTCTGCTTCACAATTAGAAGACATTATCTGGCAGATTGGATCAAAACGTCAAATTTGGGATGCTTCATATGAAACCCCCACATTTAATCCAAAAAGAAATTCAGAGGTTAAAAATGAAAGGGAGGAAAACACTATTCTATATAACAGGAGCCCAAATGCAAAAAGGAGTAGCTATAGGATTTTTTTTTTTGTCTTTTTTTTGAGACAGGGTCTCACTGTGCAGTTCAGGCTGGCCTTAAACTCACTTTGTAGCTCAGGCTGGTCTCGAACTCACAACAATCCTCCTGCCTCAGCCTCCCTAGTGCTGGGATTACAGACATGCGCCACCACGCCCGGCAGCTATAGGATTTTTATCCATCCCTGGGCCTGCTGTGCCGGCTCTGCCCCTGGGGCTCACTGAGATGTCCATTGAACCTGGGCATGGTGATGTGTACCTGTAATCCAGCACTTGGGAGGCTGTAAACAAGTGGATCACTATGAATCTGATCTAGTAGTGAGACCTTGAACACCCTGTAGACCCCTCCCTAAAATACAAAACAAAAAGATTTTTAGATAAAGTGAATTTCAGCCCAAAACTGTTCAGAAGAGGTAAAAAAGGTTAAGTAATGGCTAAGAAACCAATTCAACATTATATATATATATATATATATATATATATATATATATATATATATATCCAGCTTCATAGCACAAACACTACTGAATATAAAAGATCTGATACCTTTAGAACTTTATTTTCTATTCCAAAAGCTATGAATAGGAAGCTTTATCATTTCTGCATTTTCAGAAGAAAACGTAGATTGCTGTTTTTTGAAGAAATGCCAAAAGATGCCTCTATCTGATGATGGTTCCAATCCTAAAACTTTCATCAGTCTTCAGTTCTTTGGCCACAATAGAAATAACATAAGCCATCTGCAATAAAAGACAAGCATCATTTTAAGTGCCTTAAATGGAAGGAAAGAATGGCAATGCTTTAGTGCACAAACTTTTAAGTGTTAATTTAAAAATTACCTCACTTTTTAATCCACAAAGTGCTTTGTTCAAGCTTATGGAATGCTGCACTGTCCCATAAGTACTGTCCCCACACAAACTGTTTATAAAATATACACATTTTACAACTAAGAGATAACATTCTTTGAGGAGTTTATTTTCTTGATTATTTACCAACAGCAGGGCTGACATGATTTGTCAGATTTACAGTTTTCAGTAAAGCATAGGAGTGTCAGTCAATATGTAATTACATAAAATAGAGGGAAGGAAAGGATTCTTAATAAATTTGATTAGATTACGCTGTTGCCTATATTTATGTCAGTAGTGGTAAGATAGGAAATGACTATCACTTGATCTCACTTGTGTAAGAATTATTTGCATGTATCTGCCCTAGTCGTAAGAGACTACATACCCTTTAACTTTACATTTTCCTCCAGGAATTTCAGGGACTTTGAAGCCCCTATTTTATTCTCTTGCAGTAAACTTGCAGTGTAGTTATGAAAACCTTTAATTTTGCATTTTAAAACATTTAGCTGCTGTCTCATTAAAAGTGCTCAGTAGGGCCCACCAAAAAGCTCGGTGGGTTAAATCGCTTGCAAGCAGGCACAGGGGCTGCTGGGATCTCAACCCCCCAGGCCTGTTGCGCCAGCCTTGCCCCTGGCGCGCACTTAGCTGGTGATTGAGACTGGGCGTGGTGGCATGCGCCTGTAAGCTCTTGGGAGGCTGAAAACAGGAGAGTCACTATGAGTCTGATCTAGCAGTGAGACCATGAACAATCTGTAGGCCCTTCCCTGAAATACAAACAAAAAAAAGTGCTCAGTAAATGATGTAAATGATTTTTTTTTCACTTATGCAACAATTACAAACTTTATCATGTGTTCTATGGAACATAGCTGTAAACCTCAAAGCAGTTGCAGCCTTGCCCTCACATTTATTCTAATCAGAGGGTAATGATTGTGGTCCGGTGTTGCCCTCTACTGTGAACTGGGGCTTTAGAGCACCTAGAGGAAGCAGCAGGCCCTGCAGTCAAAATCCTTCTTGCCTTCGAATGCTAAACTACCTGAAAGTGTTTCTATTCAGATCTAAGCTCATTTACAGACAGAAATAGAAATGTGAATCTATCAGGCTTCAGGTTTCCTGAAAGTGTTCTAACAGTACCTAGGCAAATCAGCTTGGTTAAAATGGAAGATGGTATTAAAAAGGTCGAAACTGAATTAGATCTCTCTGTCCCTTGCGTCCCTCTGGGATTGTGCAGAGAAAAGAAAATGTCTTTGTTGTGATGAGTGGCTTCTGACTCCTAACCAGCTGAAGTGTGTACCATTGGCCCAACGTCTAAGTATTAGCAAAAACATCTGAAAAGCAAATTCTTGGTGTGTTCACATCACTTCTTGCAAGTGGTTTAAAGCATGTTCTTTTTTTGTTTTGTTTTGTTTTGTTTTTGGCGGAACCAGGGATTTTTTTTTTTTTTTTTTTTTTTTTTGTCTGTTTGAGACAGGGTCTCACTATGTAGTTCAGGCTGGCCTTAAGCTCACTTTGTAGCTCAGGCTGGTCTCGAACTCACAACAATCCTCCTGCCTCAGCCTCCCGAGTGCTGGGATTACAGGCATGTGCCACCACGCCCAGCTTCAAAACATGTTCTTCTAATGGCAGGCTTGTTTAAATAGCATTTTAAAAATTTTAATACCTCATTACTATTGTGAAATGCTTTAGTATGTTACATTTAAGTTGCTGGTATTCATGATTTTTTTTTTTTTTAATTTAGTGCAGGGTCTATAGAGTCTCACTACACAGATCAGATTTGCAGTGATTCTCCTATTTTCAGCATCCCAAGCACTGGGATTATAGGCATGCACCACCACATCTAGTCTCAGTTGCCATATCTGTGTGCCCTCAGGGTGGGATCGAACCCCTGGCCCCTGCTCCTGCTTGTAGGCCAGAAGATTATTGGTAGCTACCTGGTACTCCAATAAACAAGAGAATCTAAAAGAAAAGAATACAAAAAAAAAAAAAAAAAAAAAAAAAAAAAAAAAAAAAAAAAAAAAAAAAAAAAAAAAAAAGAATACCATTTACCATAGCTTTGAGAAACATTAAATAATTAGGAGTTAATTTATCAAAGTAAGTGAAAGACCTACCTAACTCTAAATCATGGAAGTAGCCTATTTGTTCACAAGCAGCAAATGAATGGATAAGGAAAATGTGGTATTTTTACACAATGGAGTATTGCTTTGTCATAAAGAATAGATTTGAGCCAGTTATAGGAAAATGAATACATCTCGGGACCACAATTGTATGTTAAATAAGTTAGACACACAAGCTCAAGTAGCGTGTGGTTTCTCTTATAGGAGAAATCCAAAATATCAAGAATTTAAAGGCAAAGATAAAAAACAAATGATAGGAAATAGGAAGGCAGTAGTTTGCAAGGGAGAAGGGGATTAAGAGACATAGAAAGGGGAGGAGGGAGAGGAAGGAAATGAGAAATTAAAAGAATTAAGATCCATTCTGCACACGTCCTAACTCCACACCATGAACGTAATCATTATGCACCGCAGATGTGCACTAATACAAGTTTTAAAACTGTGGAAAATATGAATGAAAAAAGAAGAGAGCAAAAAAATAATGGGCCCAAGTAGTAGAAAAGAGACAGATGATAAAGGAACTGGAAAAAGACCTTCAGCAAGAAGTGGGCAGAGGCTGGAAAATTGCTCACTCTGGCCGTTAATAGTGTGACCTTTGGACAGGCTCCCTCGACACAGAAAAAACAAGGCAGCAAGTCCAGAGAGAAGTGAGCCGAAGCATTTTAGTGCATAGGGAGCAAAAGCAGAAGGTTCCCACCACTGTGAAGGGACCCAGGCATGTTACCATGGGGTCTCTTTTATCTGTGAGTTTTTATGCTAAAAATATGACTATAGGTTAGACCACTCCAGGCCAGGTTGAGATCAGCCCGTGGAGTTGCAAACGGGAGTGTCTGTTTTAGAAAAGGATCTCAAGGAACTCGGTGATAAGTGTGCTCTTGCAAGCACCATTATTCTAACTTTCCTAAAGCTATCAGCACAAGCAGAGCAAAGGTGCTCTTCGGAGGGGAACGAGCAGAGGCTCAGAGGCTCGGCGGTACTGTTTATTTATCTTCTTGTTTTCATCACATCGCTGCACAGGAGGATCCCACCAGTTTAACATGGGGTCTTTTTTATCAGGCCATGGGGACCCTGTCTTGGACACTATGTCCCTATCTTGAGGCCTGACATTTGTTCGGCCCCCGTCTCATCTTGTCCTTCACTGGGTCACCCTGGCTCCCTGTGGGCTTGCCTTTTCCATGTCCTGCCTACCAAACTCTCTCTTCCTAGAACAATACTCTATACTCTTTTCAGGGATGACGCCTAAGCCTTAAGAAAGTGAACCTAAAAGCCACCTCACGTGTGTTGAGGGCTCAGGGTTCATCTCCCCTAGGCCTTCTACCACTCACCTGTTCCAAAGAGGATAAGCAAGTTCGATGCATTGAGCTGGGGGACTGCTAACATCCAAGGGGAGATGGGCAAAGATACGAGAGGAGCCACACAGGCAGAATGAGTCGAGAGGGAAAATACAACTACTCCTGTCTCGCACCCTACAACAGGCCTGTGCTGTACACAGACCAACAATGGATCAAGCTCAGGCACAGCACAGCTAGGAAGAGGAATGGTGGGGCTGCTAGAAGGTTAGGCAGAGACTGCTTTCCTAACTGCTACTGGGTTTTGGGGTGCTGGAGTCTCCTTCTAGGGGTAGTTTCTAGTTTCTTTCTGCCCTGAGCAAAGAATTGGTCAAGAGAAGCACAAATGGGGGTCAGGGAGATGGCTCAGTGGAATAAGTGCATCCCTGGCAAGCGCAATGGCCTGAGTTCTATCCCTGGTTTCACCAAAAAAAAAAAAAAAGACAAGCACAAATGGTAGTAAAATTTTATTAAATGTGGGCAAAGAAGTGTGCTCTGCTGAGCGAGTTTAGTTCAGGTAGGAGCAGGATAAGAAGTATACCCTACAGGGCGAGGGCAGGCCACCATGGGCAAGAAAGCACAGTGGCAAAGGCCCAACGTGGGCAGGCCTTTTGTTTTGCCTGCTCTCAGACTGACATCAGTGTGGGTCACCCTGACACAGGGATGACATCAGAGCCTCCAGATATGATATAAAGGAAATATAATTTGCAACCTGTCATGTCTGATGTGCTGAGTTTGTAAAAGGAGATGAACAAAAATTTAAGGTTCCTTGAAAGTAAGCGGTAATATCCAACTGTATCGCCAATCTTACATAACTGTATCTGCTAATCTGAGCAACATAAGTGATGATAAAATAGATACTATATGAAACATTGTTAATTAGCTACTCCTGGTTTGAAAATCTGTAACATATGTACTGCTGTATGTCGCCTTGCTTCTTTTTTCTGATTTTGTTCTTGCTTTACAAAATTAAATTTTAGAAAAGAAAATATTATCATTAAAAAAAAATAAAATTGAAAAATAAATTGTAGGAACAATGGAGGTTAAGAACAGGAAATATTTATTGAGAGATAAAGTTTCTGCCTAAGAGGGAGAGGATGTGGGTTGACCCAGATTCCACTTCTTAGGGGAAGTTTATGGAGCTTAGCCATGTGGGTACCATGTGGGTAACAGCTATGATCAACCAATAGGATTGCAAGTTTAGCAGCATAGGTCCAACATTGATCCAACAGGGAAGCAAATCACCTAATGAGCAGGCATAGAAAGGACAAAGAACTTCTCAGGTCAGTGATGGGTCTGAGGGTCTTGGTTGACCCTTAAGGTAACTGATGCCTACATTTCTTAGACCAGGTGTTATCCCTTATCCCTTATGGCCTATGTAGGCCTGGTCCTTTTGTAACTATCCTGAGGCCTGGACTCCAGTGGTGATGTGGTTCCACTTTTTATCTTGAGTCTCTCTGACTGCCTGTAATATTCCTACCTAATTTAGGAATCTAATAATCCCATGGATTACTGTCTATAATAATCCTATGAAAAATCAGTTTTTGAAGGCAGTCTTTGTACAGGGCTTTGAAAACAGATTTTTGTGTGTCCTTGGACTTTGCAATTAAAAGGCCAGATTTACATCCCCAGCTAACTTTGTCACACACTAATCAGTCTCATTGCCATGCCCCGGGTGTGAGCCCTGCCTGGTGGGAATGCCCCACCTTGCAAAGCCAGTGTGTTGGCATCCGCTGCTCTTCCGGTTGCTGCTCATTATCAGCGGGGTGTTCTCCTTGTGGGCAGAACCCTTGAGTTAGCACTTCCTGGGTGCCCCCTCCTCCTGTCCTTTACCCCTCTCCTCTCCCACCTCCACTGCACCTCTGCATGCATTTTCTGTCCCATGCAAACCTTACCAGGCCTGGATTCTTTCTCTTTCCTATAAGTGTAGAAGTTGCAACACAGCTTACCCTACAATGACTCAGTCTTCTAAATAAACAGCGTATCTTTTCTCCTATTATGTAAAGCTGGGAAATTCTTGAGAACACAGCGGAAGCGAATGAGAAAGAAGCTCAGAAGAGAGCCAGGCAAGCTTGGTGCGTGCTTTCCCAAAGCTGGGCTTCACATTTCTAAACAGCATTGAGTTTGGAAACAACCGAGACATGACCACGTGTCTGTTCCCTGCCCTGCTCCTCCTACTTCTCCTAGGTAAGTTGGGCTGGAAAGTCAGAGGCTGCACATCTGGGGCTCTTCCTGGGGAAAAGAGACATGATAGGGGAAATAGCAGAACCAATTCATTCACAAGTTTCTGTCATTTGATGGTGTAACATCGCTAATAGTTTACGTTCTTATATACTGTGAAGAAAGGATTGCCAAGAGTACACCCAATAGTAGTAAATAGTTA
>PVKA01034434.1:11224-23562 GCA_004027165.1 Ctenomys sociabilis
GGGGGGGGGGGGGAGTTTGGTATGCTGGGGATAGAACAGGCTGCTGAGCTCTGCCTAAGCAGTTATTTTTAAAAATCTCCCTCAGGATAACAAGCAGCAATAACTGCGGGGTGCTGTTTACAGTTAAGTGGAGGAAAGGAAATGACTATCTATCTCAGATCATTTCTTTTCTTTCTAACTAACAATTAGCCCGCTAGTGGGCTCTACAATAGGAGCTGCAGAGGTAAACAGGAGCAAAATACAAACACTTCCTTTCAGAGGAATAGGTCTCCCTGGCTGCTACAGAGAAACAGATAAATGAATAATTGAATGAATTAATCATCGATCTATTCTTTTGAAAGTGTTTTTAATTTACACATAGTAACTGTATGTATTTATTGGGTACACTGTGAGATTTTAATATATTTAGATTACTGGAGAGATAGCTCAGTGGCTTAGGTACCTACTTGGCAGGTAGTGCTTGGCAAATATAAGGTTCTGAGTTTGATTCCTGGTGCGAATAAAAAAAAGGATGACATTTAAAATATGTAGATAGTGAATCAGATGAGGATTATTGGCATAATCTTGGCAGACATATACTTGTATTAGAAATGCTTAAAATTCTATTTGCATTTTAAATTATTTATTATTTTTATTTATTTATTATTATTATTGTATTTTAGGGAAAGGTCTAGATTGGACTCATAGTGATTCCCCTGTTTGCAGCCTCCCAAGAGCTGGGATTACAGGACTGTGCCACCACAGCCGGTCTCAATTGCTGTCTCAGCGCACCCCCAGGCCCTGTGCCTGCTTGTAGGTACTTTAAGCCGCTGAGCTATTTGGCAGGCCCCATATTTGCTATTTAGAAAATAGATAAACGATGGCTTGTATCATATCCCTAATGGTCAGTGAGGCTGAATGTTTTTGTTCTGATTTGAAAAAAAAATTTATTGTCAATTCTGTGATCAACTGTTACAAACATTAGAAGCTTTTCCTCCTACCCAAATCTCTCTCTCTCTCTCCCTCTCTCTCCACATTGCTTACCTTTTCCAGGCTCTGGCAAATACAATTCTTTATCATTTTGAGGTTAACTTTTTAGATTCCAAATGCTAAGTGTAAACACGTAATATTTATCTTTCTGTATCTGACTTAGTTCACACAGCACAATGTCCTCCGGTTCCACCCGTGTTATTCTAAATCTTGCCTATTTTGAATCATGCTGCAATAGAAGAATACAGATATCTCTTCAATGTACTGACCTCATTCCTTTTTGGCCTGTACTTGTTACAGTTGAGTATTTCAGGAGTGACCAAGACCACTAGGACAGGCAGGATTGAAGCAAACAGCAATATCTTTATTTCAGGCTGGTTGCAGCCTGGTCAAGAATGAGAAGACCATTGACCAAGAACAAAGGAAAAGAATATAATTTATAAATGAGTTCGAGCACGGGAGGGAGCCCCTTGTGGGTCTAGTGTCTCTGGCAGGAAGCACCCACGGGAAAGTGCTGGGTGACAGCAGCATGTTGCTGACTCACAGAGTGCATTCCTGTAAGCCTGAGAACCAGGCCTGGGAGACATCCTGATAAACAGATTTATGTTAGTTTCTCTGGCTGAGTGAGGGGGTTTTCCTATTTCAACAGACTGGCCTAAGTTTCTTCCATTCAGGTTATGAGGACTAACAGAGTAGATCAAAAAGAGTATGAGTTCTTGGGTGTGATGAGGGGAGAATTGTCAAACATACGTCTCATAGTGTGTGGTAAGTAGCTACGTTTATTGAAGATCATAGGCTGGCAACACTCAGCAACTCAGATTTCTTGTGTTTAAAGGGTCAGACACCTCTGATCCTCTGTGCCTCCCATTTTTTCTCTCATGGGTTGGTGATCTGCTGCCTTAGGAATGGCAACCTCCTAAGCTTTTGTTCTTTTCCTTTGAACTTTTTCTTGGTACTGTGGCTCGAACTCAGGACCTTAGGCTTGCTAGGCA
This sequence comes from Ctenomys sociabilis, assembly GCA_004027165.1. NCBI lineage: Eukaryota > Metazoa > Chordata > Mammalia > Rodentia > Ctenomyidae > Ctenomys > Ctenomys sociabilis. Next base: position 13,186 of record PVKA01034434.1, read on the forward strand.
GGTGCCTGTGCCACTGAGCTATCTCCCTGCCTTCTTTGAACTTCTTTTAGAATGATGGGAGCATGGGTAGCCATTAGGGCAGTGTGGTGTGTGTAAGGGGCATGCAAGGCAAAGACCGACCAAGACCACCTGGCTCCTGTCAACACAACATGATGTGGAATTTATTTTGTCTGAGTGAAGGCAGAGAGAACAGATAGGCTGTCTGTAGGGAGCAAAGAGAAGTGGGCTTTTTTTTATTTTTTTATTTTTTTATTAATATATAGGGCTTGAAGGAAGGGACATAAGGCAGGAAGATCTTAGTGAACATCGGTGATCAAAGTTCTTTGGGTTTCTCATGCCTCAGTGGGCAAAATTTTTGAAACATCTGGTGTAAATATTTGGGTGTCTCCTGCTGTCTGGGTATTTGGAAGATTCCTGGCTGTCTCATCGCATTTTTTTTTCATTAATTTTATTGAGAAACAAATAGCAATGAGACAGACAGTTTCAACACAGGTTAGTAGGACAGTTACAGTAATTGACACAATTGCATATTGTTGTCTTCATAGCAGTTACTCAGAGGACAAGATGCAGACATAATTCTCCTTTCTGATGTCCTGTGTTTGCCTAGGGCACCTGTGCTGAGCTGAAAACCCACCCTGCTTGCCAGCAGGGCAAGCTGAGAGAATCAGGTCTGGATGGAGCCCTGCAGTGTGGTGTTTTCGTTGGATGGGAGGGACCAAGTGGCTCACTCAGCCCCGTGGTTTCTTTTTTTTTTTAAGTAACAGTTTTAATTTTTATTATAGAAAATTTCAAACATACACAAGCAGAGATACAATAGGACAAGTAGAATTTGGAGACCTAATACTGATCTCTCAGTTTTAATGGTTTTCAAATTCTTCATTTATTTATCACCTTTTAATTTATAAAAGCATCTTTCTAGTCCAAATCTGAGTGATCATATGATTTCACTGTAAATGCTTCAGAATGTAATTTTTTGTTTTTTAAAACAATAATCATTGTGCTATTATACTATCTAAAATTTTATGATGATTTCCTTTAAAACTTAAAAAAAAATTATTACATGTTTGTAGTATATAATGGTTACATTTCGAAGAGTTGGTGCATGTATCTAACACATTTTGATAGTGATAATTTAGATAATTTAATACCCGGTCAATATTCAATTATTTCACATATATTTTCTTTTTGTTTGCATCAGGACCCAAAAAATGAGATTTACACTTTGTATTTGGCTGTTCTTTCTTTCTTTCCTTCTTTCTTTCTTTTGGTGGAACTGGGGATTGAACTCAGGCCCTTAAGAGTCCCATTGTTTCTAATCATACTAAACTTAGGAGTGGCTTGCTGGAAGATACAATAGTTCCTTTTTATTGTTTGGAAGAAGTAAGACACAATTTTCCATATTGTTGGACGGTTTATAACTATTACAAAAAACAATGTTCCAGAGTTCCCCTTTTCCCATGTCTTCACTGGCATTTGTTATTTTCTTTTCTTTTTGATAATAGCCAGGTAATCAGGGTAAAATGATAGCTCTTTGTCATTTTGGTTTACATTTCCCTGTTCTCTCTCTTTCTTTCTTTCTTTCTTTCTTTCTTTCTTTCTTTCTTTCTTTCTTTCTTTCTTTCTTCCTTCCTTCCTTCCTTCCTTCCTTCCTTCCTTCCTTCCTTCCTTTCTTTCTTCCTTTCTTCTTTCTCTCTCTCTCGCTTTCTCTCCCCCCCCCCCCCAGGGCTCATTATCTAGTTAAAGCTAGCCTTGAACTTGTGATCCCCCTGCCTCAGCCTCTGAGTGCTGGAATTATATGAGTACACTGCCTTGCCTGGCTCTTGGGAGCATTTTTATATGCAGTACTTGTTGTCTCTTTGTATATCCGCTTTTAAGAGTGTTTATTCAAGTATTTATTTATTTTCTGATTGAATTCTCCTGTTTAACTTTTTGAGTCTCTTACATACTCTGGAAATTAATCATTGTCAGATGAAGAATTTAGACAGGGAGATTGTTCAGCGGCATAAGCGCCTGTCTGGCAAGTGCAAGGTCCTGAGTAAGATCCCTGGTACCACAAAAAGGATGACAAGTTTACAGACATTTTCCTCTATAAGAGAGATTTTTACCTACACGGCCCCAGTACAGAAATTTCCTGGACTAGGGACATGCCCCAACTTTCAGGTTTTATTTTTTTTTAATTCATTTATTTATTACAGTGTCTCGCTACACATCACGGATTCTTTTTTTTTTTTTTTTTTGCGGGGGTGGGGGGGGTCAGCACAGCCAGCCCTGGGGGGAGGGGCTGGCATGGCATGTGGTGCTGGGACTCGAACCGCAGTCCCTGAGAGGCACTTTAGACCACTGAGCTATCTTGCTAGCCCATTTGCAGGTTTTAAAAGGACATGTCCTAACTTGCTGCGGACTGATCTATGTCCCCATCCTGCGTCTCCGCATACTACTCCCTTTTAGGTAATCCTGACAGAGAGGTGAATAAATTTGCGAAATCTGCTGTCCATATTAGGAAACATCCTGACAGCTCAACTCTAAACTTCCTCCTAAGTATCCCCACCAATAATTGTGAAAGGAGCCATTTAAATTAACCAATGCCATTCGCTTCTGTAACCGCGCTTGCAAAACTCCTCCTCCCTTTGTCTTCGGACTTAAAACCCAGCCCACGGTCAGCTCAGGGCTCTCGGTCCCTGCGCGTTCAGGGAGCCCCTTGCATGCATGGAAAATAAAATCCCCTTGCTTTTGCATGAGAGGACGCCTCTTGGAGTCTTTCTTCACGCGGTGGGCCTCTCGGACCTAACACCTCTACTCTATAGGATGTTGTTGGCTCTATTATTTCTTTTTTTGGTGCAAAGTCTGTTATAATTCCATTTGTGAATTTTTGCTTTTGTTGTTTGTGCTATTACAGTTGTACCCCAAAAATATTTTGAAAAGTCAATGTTCTGAAAAATTTCTTTTATATTTCCTTTTAGGAATTCCAAAGCTTTGATATAGGAGAAGTGTGACTCTGAACCTGCTAGATGTCAGATATCCTGAGTTTGCATCCCTGAAATCAAAGAATAAATTCCAAATGACAAAGGAAGTTAAGAAAGGGAAAGGTTTATTGGGTAATAGAAATATCTCCTGAGAGCCAGAAAGAGTCCAGAGTGGGTTGTCACAGAGGCCATTTGTCAGGCGTAATTTAGACCTCAAAGTCATACATGTGGGTACAACATGAGTGAAACCATAATCAACCAATAAGACTATAAGGATAGCCACTTATCTAATGGTGATCCAGTAGGGACGTGGGGCACATAGCACCGGTATATGGCTAGCATCATCCATCTTGGCTTATCCACGACTTCTAAAACAGGACTGTTCTGGGAAAGGGATGGATCCAGGTGTCAGGGGTTCTGGTCACTCAGCTGAGTGACTGATGAGTATCTGGATTTAATGGATTGAGTGGTTTTAATTAACAATGTGTAAGGAAGCTGGGTGTGGTGTTGCAGGCCTGTAATCCTAGCACTCAGGAGGCTGAGACAGGAGGGGGAGGCTGAGGGAGGAGGATCTTTGCAAGTTCAAGACCAGCCTGGGTTACAAAGTGAGCTCAAGGCCAGCCTAAACTGCAGTATGAGACCCTGTCTCAAAAAGACAAAAAGACACACACACACACACACACACACACACACATACCAGTGTGTGGGGAAACACTCAGAGGTCAAGACCATCAGAGAGACTGGATTTAATTTCATCTAGGTATGGGAAAGCTGAAATTAGAGTGATACAGTGAATATCTGTAGGGGAGGCTAGGTATATATAGGATTTGGGGTAGGGGAGTTGTAGCCCAAGGAATTATTCCCCAAGGAGTCCAGATGGAATGTTTGAAATGAAAGCTGCAAGGATGAGCAGCACCGATGTGCATAGGAAACTGGGTCTTCTGGTGTTGGGGAGACTGCAGGTCCAGTCTCAAATTTCTTTATGGCCATCAGTTCTGTCTGCCGAGGGCGACATGGATTCCTCTTGTTTGCAGAGGGCGCCAGGTGTATTAGGAAGATCTTTCTCAGGTTAGTCCTCACAGGTGGAACCGACTACAGTAGAATCTCACATTTCCAGGCTGGCCTCTAATTATTGTCATCCTCCTCCGTGAGCCTCCCAAGTGCTGGGCCTACAGGTGCTCCCAGAACTCCTTCACATGCTCCAGTGTGTTACTGGGTCCACCTCAAACTTATCCTCAAACAGAGCTATTGCTGCCTCTATATAAATCATTGAACTCTGTTGGCCTCTTTAATGGGTCTTTCTTAAATCGAAAGACCATTTTGTTTCAGAGATCTAATTGAAGATCTTTCCATTGCTCTAAGTTTCTTCCAGCAAATAACATGGGGATTAATGTGACATTGTCGCAGAGCAGGAGTTGGCTGTGAAATGTTCCGGACCCTTTGATGATGGCTTAATTCATTTTCATTAGGTTTAGTGAAATCTCTGTGTATACTACCTAACCTTTACTTGCTTTTGTTTTTATTATGTCTTTTTATTTTTAAAAGACAATTATAATATTGAGAAGGATATTTTTATTTGGCTGGCTCAGGTTGTCTTATAGGCGGGTCTGGTAAGGCATGTGGAGCTGGGGATTGAACCATGGTCCCCTGCGACTGACAGCATGTGCATGAGCAGGCGCTTAAGCAACTGAGCTAACTGGCAGGCCCCCACTAGTAGCATCTGCTCTCTCTGGTTCTTCACAACTTCAAATACCTTTACATTTACTTTCACTGCCTAGCATTGCATTTTCCAAATAAAGCAAGCGGGTTGAGTTAGCCACTCCAGTACTCGGGAACCAGGGTGACATAGATTCTGTGGGCTCACTCTACATCCCTTATCTCAGGGAGATCACCGGCCACCACGCTGGAGGACTCTTGTGCTCAGAAAAACTCCCCTTTCACACACTTACATGTCATGTCTTCCCTCCCCGACAGTTTTCTCCAGAGTTATGGAGTAATGTTTCACAGAGTTTCACAGAGTGTCTCGCTACCTGTAACTACCCAGGGAGTCCACAATGGCTCACAGGAGACCTTTGCTGTGCTTCCTCGATGAGAGGTATCATTGAAAAATACAATGAATATTCAAAAAAAATGTAAACACATTCAGTGAAAGACATATTGCCATTAGTTCCCTCTGAGACTACTTCACCTTATGCTAAACACTCTTGTCATTCTCACTTTCTGAAACGGTCTGAGAGGGCCATTAGTTGCACTGTTCTGACTGCCTTGACGTCCCTGGTCAATTCAAATTGTTCATCTTCTAGCATCAGTTTGACTTTGAGCAAAAGCCAGGGGTCACAAGGAGCCAGAGTTTACAAATAAGGTGGATTAAAAACATAATTTAACCATCAAAAAAAACCCCAAGGGTAATTATAATATTTAAAAAAATTGAGAAATGATTCAGAATTTCACTAAACAAAATGATAAGAATTCAACAACTAGGATGAGGCTCAGGGACTGAGGCTCAGTTTCTGTAGTGCTGGGCCAGCTCCATCCCCCTCTCCTGGGATATGCTGAGACAGCCAGAGACTGGACATGGTGGCAGACACCTATAATCCCACTACTTGGGAGGCTGAAAACAGGAGGATCACTACAAGTGTGACCTGTGTAGTGAGACCCTGTAGACTCGCAGACCCTGTCCAAAAAAAAAAAAAGACCTGAGATGAGAAAAACAGAAAAAGAAAGAGAAGAAAAGGACAAATGTGTATGTATATACACAAGATAGCATGGATAATTGTTTCTATTCGTCTGTTGAAGTGAACAGTTAATGCTCATTCTTTTTAAAGTGTTGACAAATTTTGTATACTTGCTTTATCCCAAAAGTTAGCTTTTGTCAGGAATCTTAGAAATCAAATTGAGAATGGTTTATGGAGAAAATGGGTGCACATATCATGAGACACACAGCACATGGCTGTCAGACGCCATCCCTCTTTTAGTCAATTTCTGTCCACCTACAGTGGTCTTCTATAGAACTATTGGAGAGCATTGCAACCACCAGGGATAGTCCTATGTAGCCACTGGATATGTCCACCAGAGCCAGACCTCCAGAGGACCCTAGGTACTAAGATTCAAGGTAACATCATGTCCTGTAGACATGGCTCCTTTTTCCCTCTCTTCCATAAAAACATGACCCAGAGATGGCTGAATGAGGACATCTCTCAGGCTGGGGATATAGCTCAGTGGCATGGCATCTGCCTGGCAAGTGTGAGGTCCTGAGTTTTATTCCTGGTACCAAAAACCAACCAAACAAACAAACCACAAAAAAGAAACCACCCATCAATATACATTATTTACTGGTGATAAGAAGGGGAGGGGTAAATGAGAGCACCTATTATTACTATATCACTGTTTCCTTTTGAGAGCTGTAGTTATTCTCTTCACTGACTTTCCAGGAGTCTTTAACCCAGTGGAATGCTGAAGAACAACAGAGGTCTATCTTGGAAAAGGTATAATCTTCCTTCCTTAACCATTATTTAATTTAGGACACCCTTGGATTTAGAAGCTTTTTCTAGCACAGGATGCCATGACCCTGTCCTTAGGGTGGGAGGTGACAGGTTCATGCATTTGTGTTTTCCAGGTTTCTCTGCTGCAAAGAAAGATATCACTGGTCCAATGAAAGTGAGTGGCTATGAGCAGGGCTCACTGACTGTGAAATGTACTTATTCCTTGAAGTGGAAGACCTATCCGAAGTGGTGGTGTCGAGGAGCTAAATGGAGCAGCTGCAAGGAGCTGATTAAAACCAATGGATCAGAGAAGGAGAAGAAGAAGGGGCGTTTGTCCATCAGGGACAACCAGAAAAATCTGACATTCAGTATAACCATGAAGGATCTCAGGAGAGATGATGCTGATAGTTACTGGTGTGGGATAGTTACTGGAGTTGACCGTGGGGCCCTAGTTCAAGTGATCATTGGTCCAGGTAAATGTGTGTATGTGTGGTTGTAACTCTGAGATCCCACATAAGTAAATTAACTGTCACCAGAGTGACATATTGCGGGGGCGGTGTTGAGTCCTGAGGGCTAAGGCCTTCCCTCCAAGATCCCAGTCTTGTTCTCTGATAGGTGCAAGATGGTGGAAGATGACAATCCTTGCCTTTCTGCACAACATGCATATGGGCTGGGGAGATGGCTCAGTAGAATAAGTGCTTCCCGGGCAAGCGCAAGGGCCTGAGTTCAAACCTGGTTCTGAAAAAAGAAAAAGAGTACAATACACACAAACCTACCTTATCCCACACAGAATTATATTAGAAGTATTTTCACATGGACAGAGATTAAGTACTTTTACACAAAGTAAATTATGGACCCTGTATCTGGGCAACATACAGTGATGGGGATCAGATTTCTCTTCTCACTTAAATGACAGCAATAAATATAATAGAGAAAATATATGAACCTAAGATTTTACACACATTATATTCCAGTAAACAAATAACAGTTACTTGCTTGAGAAATTTTCTTGGTTGAAACCCAGAAAGGGATACCAAGGTGGACCCTACAGACTTCTTCAATGGAGGAAAGATTGGGGAAGTAGAGATGGTAATTTGAAGGACAGAGTATCAGAAAAAAGAGCACATAGGGAATGGGGTCCAGAGTCTGTAGGCTGCCCCCATGATGAATCAAGAGAGAACCTATCCCTTCTTGTGTATGAGGGAATTCCCTGAGGTTGGTCAGAGAATGACCAAAAATATCAGAAAGAATGGTTGTCCCAGAGGGCCAGGAGTTATATCTGTCCTCAGGAGCCCACTTGGCCAAAATTGTAATTTGTGGAGCATCAGGCAGAATATGTATAAACTTCTGGCCCCTCTAGTAATGAGCAATTGGCTCTAGAGCAAATGCTGCTTTGATTTGGCCTTACTAATCTTCAAGTTTTGAAAGAATCCAGTCCTTTCCAAGTAATTTCACTGCATGCCTGTACAAAACTCAAACTTTAGAGGCAGAAAAGTCTGACATCAGAAAGGTTAAAATCACAGTATCTTGAAAATATAATTATGAGACACAATAATTATATGGAATGAACCTGAGAATACCTTTTATGATGAGAATAATCAATTGAAACCAATCCAGAACTAACACAGATGCTAGAATCAGTAGAAAAAAAAAATAACACAGTATGATAACTATATTTGACATGTCTGAGGAAGTAGTGATAGGGAAAATATAGAAATCCTGAAGCCAAATTTTTAAGATGAAAATTACTGTATACGGAATTTTAAAAAAAGAACTCAACAAGATTAATGACATACTAAAACTTGCAAAATATGATTCTTATGGTTTGCGTCTAGATGTCTCCACAAAGCCTCATGCTGTCTTTGCTGTGGGCTTCTAGAGTTTGTGATTGGTTCATGGTCCAGTCCCAGGATTATGGATGGTGCCACACCCACCCTGGGCAGGTAGCTTTTGCATGCAGCGTAAAGGAAGGACAAAAGCTTGCTTTCACCCTTCCCTTTGCTCTTGTTACTTTTGCTGTCTTCAGTTGCCATGAGCTGTTGTCTCTCTGCTGTGCCACCTTACCTTAGAGCCAGTTGATTGTGGACTGAAACTTCTGCAATCTGTGAGCTAAATAAACCTTCCTCTTTTTAATTTAGGGCATTGAGTATTTTGACTAAGCAATGAGAGAAAAATAACCAAGACAATGTTAGTGAATTATGACATTTCAATAGAAACTCTCCAGAATGAAATACAGAGTGAAAACAGGACAAATTATTACCTGTGTGTGGCAGTAATACATTTGGGAAGTTGAGGCAATAGAATCAGTCTGGTCAACTTTGCTACTTAGCAATATCTGTCTCAAAATAAATCCCTATGCAGGAGAGCAGCACACAGATTTACAGACCCACTGAGGAGGAGATATTATGATCATGAAGCTATTGGGAGACAGGAAAGGATAAATGAAAGGAAGGTGACTCTTGGCTCAGCCATCCTGGCATCCAGCTGGGGCTGAGAGGAAGTCTGAGCTTCCCAGGGGAGGGTCAGGGGGGAGTGGCCAGATCACAGGTCACATCACTTCCTAAGGTGGCAGGGAGTGAGTTTCAAACATGGCAGAGACTCAGAAAGGAGGTAGTGTGGTCTCAAGATTGCAATGTCATCAGATAGGTTGAACGGTGCTAGGCAGAACTAACCAGGTATTATAGATTACCTCCTCGGTTGGCTCCTTAGAAATTCTCACATTGTTAAATAGTTTTCATTCCAAAAGAATCAGTGTTGGGCTGGGGAGGTAGCTCGAGGGTCTAAGCACCTGCCTGGCAAGCACAGGATCCGAGTCTGATCCCCAGAACATGCCGCGCCAGTGCGCTGTGCTGGCCCCAAAACCAGGTATGGTGGTACGTGCTTGTAATCCTAGAGCTGGGGAGGCTGAGACAGGAGGATCACTATGGGTCCAAACTGTGTAATGAGACCCTGTATCAAATCTAAAAATTATATTAAAAAAAGAATCAATGCTATGTTTTAGATGATTACTAGTGAGTCTTAGGCACCAAAGGAGAACATCTTTAATTCTTAGCTAGAGAACCCTTAGGCCTTATCTGAGCTGGACTGTCCATATAGAAGGTGACCTATGTTCTGTCTTGTAGGGTTACACAAAGAGAATTTATCCTCAGTAACACCAAGTCCAACTATAGCACCATCAAACATTGAGAAGATCATCAGACAACAGCCAGTGACTACGACCAACTCAACCACTCGGCTGGAGAACAGCACCAGCACCACTCTTCAGTAAGCTGGGCAGGCCTCCACAGCCGCTTCCCTCTGGTGTGGCCTTAGAGCTTGGGGGTGTTGTCCAGAATACAGGATTCTCAAGGACCCTGGAATTCAGACATACAGCATATGTTTTAGCACTATCAACCACTAAGAAGACCACGAGACCATTTCTTTACTTTAAGAAAGCATAGGATATTTATTTATCAAATTTACCTGAGCACCCTTTACTTGGATTTGCTAAACCTAGTAACACTCACTGTCTTGTGGGCATATTCCATCTGGACACCCCAGGACTGGGGAGATGGCTCAGTAGAATAAGCACTTTCCCGGCAAGTGCAAAAGACCTGAGTTCAATCCTTGGTTCCGGAGAAAAAAAAAAAAAAAAAAAAAAAAAATTAAGTCATCTGGATACCTCGTCCAGTCTGTCCTTCCTTCCTTCCTTCCTTCCTTCCTTCCTTCCTTCCTTCCTTCCTTCCTTCCTTCCTTCCTTCCTTCCTTCCTTCCTTCTTCTTCTTCTTCTTCTTCTTCTTCTTCTTCTTCTTCTTCTTCTTCTTCTTCTTCTTCTTCTTCTTCTCTCTCTCTCTCTCTCTCTCTCTCTCTCTCTCTCTCTCTCTCTCTCTCTCTCTCTCTCTCTCTTGCTTGCCAGGCAAGTGCTTATTCTACTGAGCCATCTCCCCAGCCCT
>PVKA01034435.1:0-23386 GCA_004027165.1 Ctenomys sociabilis
ATGAATATTATCCCTGCTACCTGCCACCCCAGTCTTAATCAGTGGTGGAAGACTGGTCTCAGAACTGTTTCTCCCAATTGGCCATTTAAGTTTAATAGTGAAAGACTGGTTAATGATAACAATGCATCGTAAAACCTTCAGAAGGAAAGGAGAATGTTTTGTGGACCATTTTTGTGTGTGTGTGTGTGTGTGTGGCAGTTTTTAAGTTATTAGTTTTTAAAATCAATACTTTTTAATGGAAACAACTTGACCAAAAATTGTCACAGAATTTTGAGACCATTAAAACAAAGTTTAATGAGAAAAATAAATAAATAAATAAATAAATAAATAAATAAATAAATGGGACAATGCATATACATTAAGATTTTTGAGTGCTTATACTAGTTGGCACATGATAAAGGTTATATAAATGTTTTGTCACTAAAATTTATTTAGCCCAGTGCTCGACACAGAAAATAAAGGTATTCAATAAATGCTTGATTAAATTGCCAGCAACAGTATGTCAGGCACTGTGCTTATATATGTGGATGGGGGAAAAGATTACTTGTCCTTTATCTCAAAATTTTACCTTTAATAGAGAAGAAAAACATACATTATGTTGGGATCCACACTGCCAGTCCATGGTCTTAGAAGTGGAGGCAGGAACTCTGATAGTCCCTTCCTAGCCCTATTTTCAGCTATAGCTCCCATCAAATAATTAGACAAAGGGACATAAATCACTATGTTTTATGGTGATAACAGAAGCACAAAATACAATAAACATGTAATCCAGGAAGAGATTAATTCTCATTGGCATTATCAAGATGTGTCCCAAGGAAATAGCATGAAAGATGAGACTTAAAAGATGGGCAGAATTTAACACAATAAATATAGTTGTGGTGGGACTTTATATTTCTAGCTAAGACATATCAGCCCCAGATTAGGCCTTTCACTAAAAATATAAATCCAGACAAAATATATGATACAATTGTGTTCAGACACTGTCTGAGAAGCAGTGAAGTTCCACGATCCAACAGCAAGGGAAATTCATAAGGTGAGTCCTGTGGTTATCCAGTCCACTGGAGATTCATTTTGTTCCTGCTATCTAGTGAACCAGAGTCCAACTGGAGCACAGCAGTCTTAATGGGCTAGTGAGAAAGAGAGGGTGAGTCCCAGATACCCAGGACCTATGCAAAAGGATCATGCAGAAAACTTCTGGGAGCTTTCATCAAGTCACTGGCTGAAGGCTAGGGAGGGACTACGTGGCATAGCCATCTGAAATCTGTCAGCAGCCACAAAATAGAGAATAAAACAAAAAATATAGAAGCCAAGCAGTTTCAGGGGGCACTAGAATTTCTGTCTAACCTGAGGGAATAAGCCTCACTAATATCTCATTAGACTAAATAGGTTGAGTCTGAGGAGGAAAATGTTATATATAACCTAAAATAAAACATAATCTCTAGGACCACTGGTGATGAACCTTTTAGGAACAGGTGCCCAAAGTATGAGCCCAAACTCACTTATTTATTATAAAATTCCAACACCACATTTTTTTATTACCCTTTATTTAAAAAAAAAAGAAAAAAAAACTTTTACTTGAGAGACAGTATGGTAATAATTGGTATGTCATGACAAGAAGTACGTATTCAGAAGACCAGAATGACAGTCATTCCAAGCGTGACCCTTCTATTACACATTGCTATCTTCAGTGCAGTGCCTTAGTTCACAGATATCAGCATGTATATTTAGTCAAGGTGAGAATCCTACCAATTAACTGCTAGTTTCAAAACCTGATGTCCCTCAGGATCATTTTTCTTTCCCATCATGTGTGTATAAATGTGTGGCTTTGCCCCTATCATGTTTCCTAGCTTTTCTCCTTGCCCTCTCCTCATTGTCCAATCCTTAAGTTCTCACTTTCCCATTAATTGTGTTATACCTTTCTATTTGTATTTAATCTTTTAAGTTCTTATACTAGGGAGACTATACAATATTTACACATGTGGTTTATTTCACTTATAAGTACATCTTCAAGTGGCATCCACTTAAATACGAAGGCTTTGAGTTTATCATTCTATATAGCTGAGTAATACTCCATTGTATAAAGATACCACACCTTTTTCAACCATTCCTCAGGTGATGGACATCTTGGTTGTTTGCAAGTTTTGGTCTTCACAACTTGTGCTGCTATAAACATAGGTCCATATATGTCACTATGATATGATGTTTTCAGTTCCTCTGGAAAAATTCCCAGTAGGGGGATAGCTGGCTGGAAGGGGATTTCCAGTCCCACTCTTTTGAGGAGTTTCTACACTGATCTCCACAATGGTTGCACTAGTCTACATTCCCACCAGCAGTGGAGAAGTGTTCCTTTTTCCCCACAACCTCTCCAACATTTGTTGTTTGTTGATTTCTTTGTGATAACCATTCTTTCTGGGGTGAGATGGTATCTCAGTGTTTTTTAATTTGCATTTCTTGCATGGCTTTTAGGAACAGGTGCCCAAAGTATGAGCCCAAACTCATCTGTCATCTGGAGCATTTTTTCACATACCAACACCACAATTGAACCTGAATACCAGTGCTTTAGTTTAAAAGAAAATATTTTGTCTTAAAAGGGAAACAAATAACCAAAAAAAAGCAAGTAACATGTGTGCCATAGGTTCACCACCGCTGCTCCAGACTCACCACATCCCCAGCAGAATCTGGCCAGGAAAGCACTTCTGCAGGCTGAGTTCTACTATGTCAAAACAGCAAAGGAAAAAACTAAGGCTTTTTACATCCTAAATAAAAAGCAAATAAATCTACAGAAGTTGAAAGAATCAGTAAATAAGTCAACTGCCAAGAGCAGTGACACTTTTTCGCAGAAGATAACAGATTCCTGAGTTTCTTATGTCTACATTTGACAAAATCTATCATACAGTCAAGAATTATGAGAGAGGAAAGAAAAAAGTACAAATGTATGACCCTATTTTCAAGAAAGAAGCCAGCAATAATAACTAGCTATAAGTGTTCTATTCAGGAGAAGTGTTTGAGCACTTATGATAAAATACATTTTTAAAAATTGAGCAAAAATATATTTAAGAATTAAAGAAGTATCATGTTAGTGAATAACAGAAAATCTTATTAGAGAAGTGCAAACCATCCCTTTTTTCCCCAAAAAAAGAACATACACTGGGCAAAAACAAACATTAATAAATTTCAAAGATAATGCAGTGTGTTCTTGAATCATAGTAGTACAAAGTTAAAAATCAGGAACATTTCAACCTGACAAATCTCACAGCTAGCTTCCTGCACAATAGTGACTCCCTGAATGTTTTCCTTCAAAATTAGAAAAAAAGACAAAGATGCCTTCTTTTTCCTATTCTATTCAATCCAGTAATTAATTAAAGTGGAAGTTCTAGCCAGGAAAGAGAAATCTGTCACGTAAATTGGAAGGAAGAAGTAAAACAACCTCCTATCAATGAAAACCCTAATGAATTCACACACCAAAAAAACCCCATTGATACAAAGCAACTGAATTCAGAAAAGTTGCATGACAGAAGATCAACATCCAACTATCAGTTTTGTTTCTACACATTACAATTAAACAATACACAAAGGTTATAAAAATAACCTTTTTTCACTGATTAAATTTCTTTAATAGTGATAGCAATAGTATTAAACTTCTTCAGTAATGTAATAATAGTGATACTAATATAGGAGCATGTACACTGAGTAAATAAAGACTGAGACGAGGTTTGTTGAAGGACTGAATCCCAAAGCATTACATTTGAGAAGAAGATGGAAAAAAAGTGTATAAAAAGAATAACTGAGGTGAACACATCAGTTTCATTGCACTTTGATCTCTGGCTTGTTACCCAATCTGGTGGTACCCGCTGCTTGGTTTGCTTACCAGAGTAGAAACTGTAGGCTGCAATTCTTGAGGACCTGTGATACAAACTGCCACCCCTTCAGTGTTCTAACCTCACTGTAGCATCAAGAGAAGAAGGATGTGATCTGGCAATTAATTACAAAATTAATTTCATGTAATAATTACTGAAGTTCACTAAAGCCCCTTATTTTTACCCATATCAGTCTCTTAGCAAAATAAGTTGTGATGGTGGATTCTCAGACAGAATTAGGATTGTGTGTGGTAAGAGAACAAGGGTTGCACATTTCCTCTGCTGCTCAGATTGATAGATGATATTGCTTTTTAACAATGAATGATGTAACTCCAGGTGTTTATTTGAACTGCTATGTCATCAAAAGAATAAAACTCATAGGAATAAAATTAACCAAATAAGTAAAAAGCACACAAAAAACACTGCTGAATAAAGAAGTCCTCACTAGGTGAGTAGATAATCTATGTTAATGGATTGCTGGGCTTTATATTACCAAGATAGTAATATTCCCCAACTACAAATTCAATGAAATGCCTATTAAAATTCCAACTTTTTGAAAGACTCAAAAAGCTAATTTTCAAAGTCACACAAATCATACAGGACTCCAAAGAATCAAGAACATATTGAAAATGAGGGGACTTGACTGACTTTATCAGTATAAAAGATACATTTCTTGTTATGTAGGTTTTGCTTTATCTTGGTCTTAAACATCCAGCAGAAAAGTATAAAAACAAAGTACAAAAGTAAAGCCATATTAATGCGCTGAGCTGTGAAAGGCTCCAGTCAACAACTTCTGACATTGCCAGTTCTGCAGATAACCCACTATTATTGTGGACTGCTGGACTGTGTTGGATTGCTTTGCTGAATTCATGCACCTATAGTATTTAGATTCCAATGAAATACCCATCTCTGACAGGACTAAACAACTAAGGGGGATACAAAGGAAGGACCATTTTGTATCTGTATATACAGAATAGTTAGGATAGATATACAGGTACTTTCGCTTAATTCAATGAGAAGAAATGTTTGTACTTAGTGTTTGGATAGGATATCCTGTCTGCATCTTGTATTATGGATAACCACTAAGAAGATAGCAATGTACAACATATAAATTATTGAAACTGTCCTATTAATCAGCTTTGAAACTGTCTCATTGGTATTTGCTTCTCAATAAAATAAGAAAACAAAAAATTGATCAAAGTTCAAGAACTTACAATTTTCAATTTAAAACTTACTAGATACCAACAACGATCAAACCAGTGTAATACTGCAACAGAGATTAATACATAAACTAATGGAACGCAATTGAGAAATAAACTCATGAACCTATGGACAATGATTTTTACATTAAGGTGCTGGGACCACTGCATAGGGAAAAAAGTCTCCCTTGTGGGGAAATGTGAGGAGTAGGAAGACCAAACAGGTAGTTCTGAAGAAAGCTGACATTTGACAAGAGCTCTTCAGGCTGAGAAGTATCAGATGCCCCTGAGAGGCCAGTCATATGGAGGAAAAGAGTAGCTGTAGGTAGGTCCCGTGGGGTAGCACTGAAGAATGCTGAATACAGAGTTAAAGATGAACAAAAAGAGCCATGTGGAGTAGAAGCACATGTGGAGATGGATCTTTGGGGAGATAAGTGTGATGGGAAGGAGAAAAGGCTGCACCAGCATGAAACCTGAAGTAAGAGACACACTCATTCGAGAAAGTCTTGATTTTATGCTGATGGCAAAGTAATAGAGCCAGCATGAAAGGAAAAAACAGAAGGTGGAGCTGATTGATTAAGGGAAACAAAAACCTGGACATGTAAACAAAATGCAAGTATCAGTCTTTTAAATATTACCTTTGAAAAACGTGATAAATATCCCAGAATATAGATATAGATGTAGATATACATATACATATACATATACATATACATATACATATACATATACATATACATATACATATAGATTTCCTTCCTCTGCCATGACAGGACCCAGGAGCAACAACATATAGTCATATTCCTATTGCCCCTATGAATTAATGCTTCCAGTGATCTTGGTATAGAAGAAAATAGAATCAGTACACATTACACATTTCTTTATGGTAGCCACAAATGTCATTCTTACAAAACATTATTAAAAAAATACTCCTTTAGGTCAGGGAGACAGCTCAGTAGAACAAACACTTGCCTGGCAAGTGCAAGGTCCTAAGTTCAATCTCCAGTACTGAAAAAAAGAAGAACAACAACAACAACAACAACAAACAATGACAACCCTGAAGCACAAAGTTGCTAGAGCAATGTACTTTTACTTCTATTAAAATCTTACATGGAACAAATTAAATCACAAAAGCCATAGACATATAGATACAGAGTTAGAAATAAATATTGACTTACTAAATACATTTTTAAAAATCTTTTGTTAAAATAACAGTTCAATTTCCATTAATAACAATGTCGAATGTCATATATAGTGTTTTACATAATGCTTCACCAAAGTAAGAAAAACAATTTAGAAGAGGGTCTATGCTTCAAAAATAGATGTATAGTAAATAAAATTCTATGTTTTGTTAAAAATGAAATAATAACAAGGAATGATTATTGTTTATTATTATTATAGTTATTGTTATAATTATTATTGTTATATATGTATTGTTATTAGTTGCTTATAAAATGTACCACACTAATATAGGATATTAATAATAGAGGATACTGGATGTGTTAAAATTCTGTAAGTTTTCACGATATTTTTTTAAATATAAGCTGTTCGACAATAAAACATTTTTTAAAAAAATAAAACACAACTTACAATAGTATCAAATAGGGGCGGGTGAGATGGCTCAGCTGAATAAGCACTTGCCTGGCAAGCTCAAGGGCCTGAGTTCAATCCCCAGTTCCACCAAAAAGAGTATCAGAACCACAAAATTCTTAGAAATAACTTCAACAAAATAAACATAATAATTTTTAAAAAATGAAAAAAGCACAAGACTCCATATTAACAGCCAAATCGTTTTTATAACAGAAATTAATCTAAACAATTAATAAAATGTTACAAGATCTTAGCAAAATTTTTAAATAAAAATTATATAACTGATTTATCTACAACTTATATGAAAATATTTAGCTGTAGTATTCTAAAACAAATTTTCAAAGGTAGAGCAAAATTAGAAAACTTTCATTCTCCTATTTCAAGATGTAATAAAAACATAGTAATGACAAAAAGGTGGTACTGGTACACACATAGATCAATGGAGCCCAGAAGATGGTCCAGAAGTAGACTGAGATACATGTGAGAAATTGCTTTTCCACATAAATGTCATGGTAATTCAATAACAATAAGATAGTCTTTTGTAAAATGGTGCTGGAACATTTATATTTTGATATGAAAGAAATAAACTTAGTCCTCGTCTTCTGCCATGTACAAAACCTAATTCAAAGTAATTGAATAAAAAGCTAAGGGCCAGCCAGATAGCTCAGTGGACTAAAGTCCACTTACGCAGAGCGCAGCTGCTGGGCTCCATCCCCGGCATGCCGTGCTGGCCCCGCTCCTGGTGCGCGTTGAAATGCTGATTGAGACTGGGAGTGGTGGCGTGCGCCTGTAATCTCAGCTCTTGGGAGGCTGAAAACAGGAGCATCACTAGGAGTCTGATCTACATAGTGAAATACTGGAGACCCTGTACTAAAAAAAAAAAAAAAAAAAAACAAAACTGAAAAGCTAGGACTAGAATATTTGTCTTCTGGAAGAAGACAAAATATTCATAACATTGAGGTAGCCAAAAATGCTTTATATAGCACAAAATATACATTAAAAATACAGTCAAATAAAATATAGATAAATGACTTGGGAAAAGCACCTGAAAAATGATAACATACAAATGACAATAAATGCATGAAAAGATTATCATTGCTTCTTTTTAGTTTTTGAGACAGGATCCTGCTCTGTGGTTCACAACAGCCTTGAACTCACTATGTAGCCCATTCTGATCTCAAACTCATGTCAATTATCCTTCCTCAGCTTTCAAAACACTGGGATTACTAGTATGGACCACCATGCCCAGCAACATTTTCAAAAACAGAAGGAAACTCCAACTGCAATCTCAGTGAGATCCACTACACACCCACTTAAATGACTACAATTAAGAAGACTGAAAATAGAAAGTGTTAGCAAAGCTGCAGAGAAATCAGGGCACTCACATGCTGCTGGTAGACGCATAAGACAAGACAAGTACATCAGGGAACAATTCAGCTGCCTCGTAGAAAGTTAAACATATATTTACCCTATGACCAAGCAATTCTGCTCCTTGATATTTTATCTAAGAAATACAAAAAAAAAAAAAAAATTCACAAAAGACGGAAAACGATACTCAGAGCAGCTTTATTCACAAGAACTCCAAGTTGTAAACAACTCAAATGTCCATCAACAAGTAAATGGAATGTACAATATTTACGCAACAGATCATTACTCAGCACAAAAAGAAAAAAAAGACGAATTATTACACATACAGGATAGATGATCTCACAGGCATGCTGGATGGAAGACAGACAGAGTACAGATCAACATTTCATTTATATGAGGTTATGGCACTGATGAAATGAACCCTTTGTGGTGGGTAACAGATCCATGTTTTATGACAAGCAGAATAGTGGACCGACCTGAGGTGATGCTTGGAGGTGGTACGTGTGTTTTTCATAACTTATACACTTAAAATGTATACACTTTATTGTACACAAATTATACCAAAAACATCAATAAATGCATGTTAAGTTGTTCCTGTGGTGTATGAAGGGAAACAGTGTAGCTCACAATCCAGTGGGCAGAAGCCTGGAGGCAGCAAGCCTTCACTCCACGGACCCTGCTACAGTTCATGGCAGGAAATCATCGACACCCCTGGATTGTTAAGACAGCACACAACTAAATGAAATGAGCAGGGTGCTGAACAGGACTTGCCTAGGTTTTGTGCCAACTGGAAAGGCTTCAAAGGGAAAGTAACACTCAGATTTCAGAGGGGAACAAAATCAGATGGAGTAGATGGTAATAGGGAGAGAAATGCCAGCAGATGCAAAGAACAAACGAAAAGTGTCATACTTTTCTTCAGAAACAATAAGTAGCTCAAGATGGATGGAGGGTGAACTGGAGATAGACTTGGACAAGGCCCATCGGACCAGGCCCACCCATGTACACTCCTTGGAAGTCCAAGAGGTGCAGTCTGTGGGCTGACCGGCCCCAAAGGGCAAGCCTGCCAACAGGGGGCGCTTGGCACTCAGTTTGTAGAGGAACCAGTAGGAAACTCAGCCTGTATTCATCCTGCAAACCTATTTGGAGGTGTGTAGGAGACCTTTGGCCCCAGCAGGGAATAAAGAAGTGCCCTGCCTGATGAATGAAGAGGAAGCAGCGTAAGCATAAACGTGGAATGTGAAGAGTTAGCACAAACTGCAAGTCACTCTGCTTGGCTGGAGTATTAGGACATAGGTAGGGGAGAAAAGTCTGAAACGTATGGGGGCTGCCTGTTAAACACTCAAGCAATGAACCATTAAGTTTTTCTGGATAAACTTAAGTAAATTACTTCGCTTTCCTGAACCTAAATATTCTCATTTGTAAGATGGGAATAATAGTATTGTCTCTCTCATAGACTTGTGAATGGAATAATAATACAATGCACATTGTCCCCCTTATGCATTCTCATGAATTATTATATACTACATATATTATATGCTAACATATACCACATGCCTTATTATATAATACATGTGTGACATGCCTGGCACAATGACTAGCATCACGTAACTTCTCTTTCACTTTATGCCATCATACTGCTGTTATTACTTCGACCCCTCTCAGTAGGCAATGTTTTCTGTACAAATCTGCATTTCCTAAGGACTCAAAACATAACTTCATGTGCAAGCCAATTAGATTATTCCATTCTTTCTAATACATCCCAGTGTAAAGGTGTTGACATATATGGACCGTTTCAGTGATAATTACAAAGCACATTTAATTCCATTTTAATTGGTAGATTAAAGACATCCCTTGAGGAGAGATATGAACATTAGAGAATAAAAGTATTTGTGCAAAGAAACTGGGCCCTATAAATTAACACAAATACTAAACACACTAGAAAGAACTTACGTTGTCATGAGTTTTAAGGAAATAGTTCATCCACCTGATACTAAACAAAGTTATAAATGAAATATTAGCAAATGGAATCAAGCACTAAGTTTAAAGAATGAAAACTGGTACCAGTGCCAGAATGGTACCACATTAGGAAATGTATTAATGTAATTAATTACATCATTACATGGAGAGATAAAAGGAAATGACTGTCTTGATCATACCAGAGTAGCTTCCATTCAGTTGTTCAACTTACTGCTCTGACCCCCAAATCAGGAGGATGAGGTAGAAATGGCCATGACAGGAGCATCTTAGGAAGAAAAGAGTATAGGAAAGAATAATGGGATGAGGCTCAAAACAAGAGCATGGAGGCAAAGGTTGCATTTATACATATGTTTCACAGCCTCAAATATTGGAGCCAGTGTAGTTGAAATGCATTAGTGTAGGAAAAGAAGTAAACTGTCCATCAGAGTGGTTATACACACAGACTCTGAACCAAGTGGTAATTTTACATCCTGTTCCTCATAGAATTGTGGTAAGTATTAAATGAATTAGTATTTCTAAAATGTTTAGAATAGTGCCTAGCAGTGTATGTTAAATAAAATAAAAGCAATGTCTTCTGCAAAGTAGGACTTGGCATTACTAATGCTTAATAAAACTAAGTACAGAAAAGACATTAAATTCTATGACATGGCAGATACTATTTTTTCTGGTTCGATATGTTGAGAAAGATTGGTACAAGGGGTGGAGGATGTCAGGAAATTTGAGAAAGAACAGAGATTGAGAGTTGCTGGGGATACCTACCTCATTGCCTAGAGGGTGCTCTAAGCTATGAGCTAGAAATCCACAATTCTGTTTATTCCAGTCACCCCAGTCATGACAGTAATAGAAAGCAGGCCGTAACGGAATCAGGAGGCCTATAGAATTACACAGGAACCAAGGTGTGAGGAGAGCAAGCCTCGGAAAAGAGCAGCGAGGTGGAAGGTGAGCCATCATGGTTACTTCTGTGCACTTCAGTATGATTTAATTCTTTGACAATGTATTCATCCAATACATAGGCAATTTAAAAATTTTGTCAAGAGCAAGGTGTTACATTGGGCAGAAACTGAATAAAGAGAATATGGGATTCTTAATATCATTTCTTACTCCTGCACATAAATCTGTGTACTTCAATAGGAATTTTGGTTTAAGGAAGAGTACTAAAGAGAGTATGCTCCAGGGCTGGGGAGATGGCTCATTGAGATAAGTGCTTTCCTGGCAAGTGCAAGGGCCTGAGTTCAATTCCCGGTTCCACAAAAAAAAAAAAAAAAAAAAAAAAAAAAAAAAAGAGTATGCTCCAAAGAGAATCTGCTTTGTCTTCCTTGCTGTCACTCCAGCCACACAGCAGAGAGGCACATGAGCGTAGGCTGCATATGAGGAAATTAAAATTATGACCAAATGCATGTGCGTCATACTGTGCACATCGCAGTACCCAGCCAACAGTCCCTCAAGGGCCAATCAAAGTACCCTTTGTTCCGGTTTCTTTGCTATAGTCCCTGTTTTTGCTACAGCTTCTCAGTTCAGAATCTTGGTGTTGCTTGTACCCTAAGGATTGGCCTGGCTCAAAGGTGGACAGAGAGACACTGAGTTCCAAGCAAACACATGAACCTAGACACCAAGAATAGCCAAGATATTAAAAGCTAGACTTGGGTTCAAATATCTCACTTAATAGCTATAAGCTTTGGTCAGTTTTCTTAACTTCTCTAGGCCTGTTCTCCCCTCTGTAGTAATAAGATAAGAGTAGGATCAGCTTATTTAGAGGAAGTATTAAGAAAATTCAGAATAAGGATAGTGGAACTCTTATGCAGGTAATGATAAGCAGTATAATAATTACTGCTGTTCTCATTATTTTTTTATAACCTCTTGGATTTTTTATAAAATAAAATGAAGTATATTGACGCCTACCCTTTCAAAAAGTTTTTTTTTTTAAAGTAACAGTTAAGGAATAAAAGACATATGATGTGCAAGGACCAAGAGAATCAATCATAGACAGACGAGGAAAGGTATCCATGTTTTCAGGATGCACAAAATTGTTGAGAGAAAGTAACGGAGCAGACCAAAACCAAAAGGCCAATACCTGAAAGCATCCACCCACTTTCATTCAGATTGTGAATGGGAAAGATTAGAAATGATTTTGGCATTTCAAAGATCTCTTTTAAAATGGGAAATTAAAGGCCCACTGGGAGCAACTGGTCCAGGGAAACAGGGCCCTGACTGGATTCCACTTCCTAAGCCTAATTTGAATGTTTTCCCATCAGGCATTTCTCCTTCCTTCACTTGATAGTTTAGCAGGCGTTTCCAGAGTGCTGGCCAAAGTTAGGCCTCTCTCTTTCTCTAAGTCTAAGACTCTAAGTACAGAAAGGAGAAAAATGAGGGCTACTGAGATGGGAAGAAAGGAAGAAGTTTTTGGAACCAGAAAGAGCCCTGAGGAAGGCTGTGGCTAAGCAGAATCTTAGCAGTCCTTTTATCTAGAAGCCATCTGCAGAGGCAGAGGTACGATGCATCAGTCAGCAACATGAAGACGTTCTGAAGCCAGTGAAGATTCAGAATGAATTTGCTGCTCCTCTGGTCCCAGGTGACAGCACTGTTGGAAGCCTGAATGAAGCTCAGCAAATTAATCTTGCATATTTTATGAGTCCGGGATGATGAATGCACAGCATTCCTGATGTTGATTACTGTTTCTGCCAGTGCAAGGGTGGGGGGTTGCTTTATGGTGATTTCAATTACAAATAAATGTTATACCCCAAATCACACATCAACTCCTCATAAGCCAGAATGTGATAGACACACAGGCTACTGAAGGCCAAAAGCAGCCCAGAACATGCTTTTAATTTAAAAATTGATGGGGAAATAGCTCCATGTCTAGAGAAAGGGGCTCTGGTCCTCCATGCTTTGGGTTCTGTCCCGTCAGCCTTATTCATGTCTGGTATTAAAATTGTACAGAAATGGAGTAGGACAGCGTTTCTGCTTTAGGCTCCTTGTTTTCTACTCGGAATAGCTGGAAGACTCTGTGCTTGTGTGTGTGTGTGTGTGTGTGTGTGTGTGTGTGTGTGTGTGTGTGGCCAACTCAGCCCACCCTATAGCCAGGGCTGGTACTTCCTGTGGTGCAGGGGATCAAACCACAGTCCTTGTGCTTGCCTAAGTTTGCCTAAGCTTGCCTAAGCAGGTGCTCTAGACAGCTGAGCTATCTTGCCAGCCCCGGAAGTTTAACATTGTCATTTGGTATGCAAACTAAGGCAGAGGAAAAGTACCCCCACAGTGTGCTGCTTCTGACACAGTCAAGATTAACTCTCCTCATGAGGTAATAGATTCCCAGATTTCAAGTGAAGGCTACAATGTCTGCATATGGCATCGCGAAACACGATGGCCAGGGGGCGTGGCCAGAAGACTAGGTGCCACCAAGCATCCAGGCTGACTGGACAATGAAGACCATGTCCGAAAGCCAGCCTTCCTCTCTCAGCCACCAACATGTGCTAGCCAAGGGTGGCCCTCTGTGGGTTTAGTCTGAGAGTGGGATTCCAACAAGTGATTGGCCCACTGTAGAGATCTAGAGTGTTATAAGTAGAAAGAAGCAGATTCTCAACCTGGCTTCTCATTCCACTGGGGGAGACACAGTGTGGGGGTACTGAGGTGCAGAGCCAGGCAGGGTTTGCCTCAGGTTATGTGACAAGGCTCAATCTATAAACTCCTCTCTCTCTCTCTCTCTCTCTCTCTCTGTCTTTCCCTCCCTCCCTGTCTCCTCCTCCCTCTCCCTCCCTCCCCCATCTCTGTCTCTCTTTCTTATTTTTGGTATTTCCTTTTTGGTTCCTCACAGCAGAGTCTCTGAAAAGGTACCAGGTATATATAGAGTATAGTAGTTCATAGAAGCACATTTTCCATCTCTGACATTTTACACAAAATCTCATCTTGAAGAATGTCATATGCTGGGTCCTCTTTTTGTTTTAAAAACATAGTCATTGGTCCCACTGCAACTCCAACCAAAATGATGGTTTGCAATAAAGTACCATGGCAAGGAGCCAGGATGCTAAGTACTATATAGGAAGCAAATTTATTTCCCTTCAGCTCCACTTGCATAGGTCTGACCCTGTGCACACCACTCAGAACCCCCTCAGTCTTTGTTTTGCAGTCCAAACAGGACCCCTACCTGTTCCACTTGACAGCCATGGCATCCATACCACACACTAATGGAATTGCATTTGACTTCTTTACAAAGAAACAATGCGTTGTCAATACTTGTGGGGAACCTCTACTGAAACCACAGTCCACATCTCCACCAACCTGTGACCACAAAACAAAGATACTGTTTTCATACATACATGATTATTCCACTGACATAAGTTCTGCTAGAGCAAATTCCCAGTAATTTACTCAAGCTCCTCTTACAACTCTCTGTCTGGCCAGATGGAGCTGTGCTTTCCTTTAGGTCACTGCTGGTGACAAGGACTTCATTTCTCCTTTGGGGCAGGGGCTCTGCTGGGATATGGATGGGCAGCAGAGATCCAAGGAAGTATGAGACTTTATGAAGGGCAGCTACATTCTCCTAGACCTGCGCTAAAAGCTCATAGCCCTGCCTCACCTGGAAAAAAGCTAATCTTGCCCCCTCCCAGCCTATCTCAGATGAGAGAACCTCCACAGCCTCTTCAAGATGCTCCAAGGACCTTCGTACCCATGGCCTCCCAAGCCCTCTCTACTTTTGTCACTAAAAATAGGATACTTCTACACTTATGTCCCATGCCAGAATTCTATCCTCTTTCCAGATTGATAGAGAAATCTCTACATCTTGAGGAATAGAGCCACACATGCAGAAGAAAATCATATAAACAAGAGTAAATTTTGACCAGTGTCAGACCTTTTATGACAATCAATACTACTACAAAGAGTTGTGCCAACAGTGCACTCCATCTAGTCTACATGTAGCCCTGATCCTCTTCTTCATCCTTCCCCACTCCTACGAGGTGAGTTGAAGGCAGTGGTGTGAGCCAAACCTCTTCCTCTGCCAGCAGATCCAAATGAGAAGACTCATTTTCAAGGACAAACATTCATAGGCCAAACCTAGATTTGAAAGAAAATAAAATTTAACAGAGTAGGCATCTGCCTCAGAAAGGATACACTTCCAGCCCCACCAGCTGCCTTTTCAGAATAGAAAGCTTTCTCAGCCTGAAGCATTTCCATTGTGCCCTCTGATGCATGCGGGAGGTTCCCCAAGAGCAACAGGGAGCATTACCTGCTCCACATCTGCAGTACCAGAAGCTTAGAAGGCTCTACCCCGAAGACAACTTAGTGTTCATGAAACAGGTTTAAAGCTGGCTCCAAACTCCTCAAATCCAGTTTCCAAAAAAAAAGTATAATAAAAATGTAGTGTCTGCTAGACTTTCTGCCACCTACAGATGACATTCTTAATGCTGGTCACATGGAGGATATCAACATGAATGCTTCTAGGCTCTCTTTAATCCACACAGGAGTGTCTAAAACATGCAGCAATTTTTTTAAAGCATAAGAAAGTAAAGACACGGCGTAACTGGGTGTTAAAGTAAAACTATTGGTAAATTGAAGCCTTTAAGGAAAAAATGGTGTCATAAACATGATGGCCCAATTTAACACACTAGCTTCTTGAAAATGCTTCCATTTATTCCAAATAAAGAAATAAACCTATGGAGTTAAGCAGTAGGCCATAATCATCTAATAGTCTACAGTTACACAAATGATCAAAAGTGGGAACAATCAGACGTCAGCAATGTTGTAAATATGAAGAAGGCATTTACTTGCTCTAAAGGCTCAGAAAAATCAACACATCCCTGAGACCATACTCTCCTGTTATTGGGACAGAGAACCACCCTATCCATTCCGTCACTACTTCCCCTAGTTGCCACTATTTTTCCTGGGAAATACCATGTTATTGGAA
Source organism: Ctenomys sociabilis (assembly GCA_004027165.1). Taxonomy (NCBI): domain Eukaryota; kingdom Metazoa; phylum Chordata; class Mammalia; order Rodentia; family Ctenomyidae; genus Ctenomys; species Ctenomys sociabilis. The sequence goes on from PVKA01034435.1 coordinate 15,888, forward strand.
GCAATATATTACCTAAGGGACTCGAGACACAGTCCTATTTGGTCTTGCTGAAGCGCTCCAAATAGTACAAGGGTGCTAAGTTGTTGGGGCACGGAGTGTGCCCTAAGCTCTCAAAGGGTCCAGATACAATGGCCTTTGGTCACCTTCTTTAGGCATTCTTGTATCTCCTTGCTCACTCCAGAACTTCATCACACATCAAACCGAGAACCGAGACAAAAAATAAGGAAGACACACTTCTAAGTTTGCCTCAAGGGGGAATCTGTTCAAGAGAGAAGACTGACTAACAGATACAACTACATTAGTCCGATGTCCGGGAAACATCCTTCCACACTCCACAGGCACAAAAATGACATCCCGGCATGGATGGTGGAGCTATAGTTTTCCTTTTCTGATCATCAAGAATGGCCTGTGTTGAGTGCCACTCTTCCCAATCCCTTTGCATTTCAGTACCCATTTCTGTCTCAGGGTACAGAATCTGTTGACTGAAGGATTGATGTTGAAAATGTGGCATTCAAGTCAGAGGGACGAGGGCTCTCCCTTGGGTTCTCCCTTTCGACCAACTATTGGAATTGCATTTCAGGGTCCTGAGTAGGGATGGGAAGTGACCTCCCTTCCAGTCCTCTTTTGTACTTATTTTCCCTTGACCAGCACTTACATTATGTTCTGCATAATTCCTGGCACATCATAGCCCTGATCCAAACATGCCTGTCCACACAGACACAGAAATGTCTTCAACTTCTTAATGCTTCCATGCTACCCTACGTATGCAGTCCCAGCTTCAAGGAACTTAAGACACAAGCAACACCATGGGCAATATTTCAAAAAGATGATTATAAAGAAGACATTTGGACCAGCCAGAGACAGCGCGGCCGACTCTGCCATCCTCCTCCATCCCGCCCGTGCCCACCCAGCCCCAGAGAACTCCCGAGACAGCGAGACCCATGGGCTGAGACAGCAGCTGACTCCAGCGGCCTCCTGGACAGGGCCCCAAGCACTCCCAGCGAGTGGGAATTGCAGGACTCACCAGGCTTCCCAGATCAGTGAGAGTGTGGTGAGTCTGAGGGACTGCCATTGGCTTCTTCCCACGCGTGCTATCCGGATCCCCGCCCCCAAGCCTTTCAAGCCAGTGACTGGCCTGAAACCTCAGGACCCACTAACGATCACCTCCCCGGATCCCCTGCCCTAAAGCCTGCTGAACGAGAGGGAATTTCCCCGACTCTCTGGGCAGCAAAGTTCAGTGAGTGTAGAACTCCAGGCCCGTCGTGCCAGAGAGACATTTCCCAGGGATTCCCTGGCCCCATCTCACCCCCCTGGCCCGGTGAGAGCTCCAGGCACACCGTGCCAGAGAAACATTTCCAGGTGATTACCGGTTCCACCCCACAGCCCAAGACCCAGTGCAGGTTGGCCTGGAGTGAGAACTCCAAGCCTGCCACATCGGAGGAACATTTCTCAGCAATCCTCGGTCCCACACCATGGACTGAAACCCAGCATAGTCTGGCCTGTGAGTGAGGGCTCCAGGCCCGATGCACCAGAGTGACCTTTCCCAGCTTTCTTGGGTTACGACCTGTAGACCCAGACCCAGCACAGGCTGACCAAGCCAGTACAGCCTACTCAGTGAATAAGATCATTCACTATCCTTTTGTGAGCCCAGAAGACCCACCAAAGCACAGGCCCGCCCACCTGAGGAATGACCTGCCTGACACAGGAGGGCTGACCCCAGGAACCAACAGAGGGGAACCAAAGGAAATGCAGCAAAAAAGGAACTGAACACAACAGCTAGATCCAGGATAGGAATACCTGGAAAATCTCAAACTTAATAGACTGGCATCCGAATCTCATAACAAGCTAAGGTTATAGCTGCACCAAAGCTCTATACCAAAGGTCAAAGGTCAGTGTTACACAAAATGACAAAGAGAAGGGGAAAAATGCAATCCCAGACCTCGAGTCCATCAGGAAGGGCAGAGGATACTAACTCAGCTGCAAAGAATGAATTAACAGATACGGCAGCAAAGGAACAAGAGCAGAAAGCTATAGAGGAAATAAAGCAAGAAGTAATTCCTCAAATTAAAAAAGAAATATCTGAATACATAGTATCTGAAATAAAGAATGAATTCCAGAAACATTGGGTGGAAAAATTATGCTCACCCAGAACAAGTGCAGAGAGCACTATTCCAGCTGATATATATGAATTAACAGCATCTGAAGCAAAGAAACAACAGCAGAAAGATCATGAGGAACTCAAAGCAGAAATAAGTTCTGAAATCAAAAAAGAACTTTTTGAAGTCATAGGATCTGAAATACCGAAACAAGTCCAGAAATATACAGAGGAAATCCAACATGGAAGAAACACAGCAGAAAATGAATTAATAACTACCTCTAAAGAAGACACGGATAAAAAAATTGAGGAGATCAGAAATACGATGGATTCCTTGAATGAGCAATACAGAAAAGAAATAGAACACATGAAACACAGTCAAAGAGATATAGAAGAACTAAAAATATCAATCATGAGTCTACAAAATCGTCTGAGTGAAAGCGAAGACAGAGTTTCAGATCTTGAAGATGCTGGTGTGGCTAGTGAAAAGATAAGAAAAGATGTCTTAAAAACAATGAGAATGCAGGAAAAAATAATCCATCACCTGCAATACGATGCCAGGATGAACAATGTGAGAAAAATTGGTATCAACGAGAATGAAGGAGTTAATACAAATGACATAAAAAGAATTTGGGGAGAAATAATAGAAGAAAACCCCCCAAATACGAGGAAACAATCCAACTTTCAGGTCACCAAAGCAAAAAGAACAACAAACAACCTCAACCCAAGTAGAAACACACCGAGACATATAATAGTTAAGATCCCAGAAATCCAACACAAAAATAATATACTGAAAGCTGCTAGAGAGAAGAAGGAGCTCACATTCAAAGGAAAACCCATCAGAATTATAACTGACTTCTCTACACAAACAATGAAGGCAAGGAGAGCATGGAGCAGAGTTCTTCAAGTCCTACACAAAAACAAATTCCAGCCCAGATTATTATACCCTGCAAAACTCTCTTTCTAGTTTGATGGAGAAATGAAATACTTCCACGACAAAGAACAACTAAAGAATTTCATGATGACAAAGCCATCCCTTCACAGGCTGCTGAAAGATGTTCTAGAGAGAGACCACAATGACCAGAAGTCCATGAATGAGAATGGAAGGAACCCACTAAACAGGACAGTCAATTAAACACAGGTTACAAAGGAGTAGACAATACCAGGTAAATATGACAAACATAAGTCAGCACATTTCAATTATAACCATCAATGTAAACGGACTCAATTCTCCAATTAAGAGAAATAAACTGGCACAGTGGATTAGGAAACAAAATCCAACAATATACTGTATACAAGAAACACACTTAACTCAAAAGGACATTCATAGGCTCAAAGTCAAAGGATGGAAAACAATGCTACATGCCCCAGCACCTCAGAAAAAAGCAGGAGTAGCAATTCTGTTCTCAGACAGTCTCAACTTCAAACCAAGAATGATCACACAACACAAAAAAGACCACTATATATTGGTCAGGGGAAAAATTCAAGAGCAAGAAGTAACACTCATGAAGATTTGCAAGACAAATCTTAAAGGACATGAAGAACTTAATGTCTAAGAACACAATCTTAACAGGAGATCTTAACACATGCTTATCTCAAAAAGAGGTCAACCAGACAAAAAATTAGCAAGGAAGTAGCAGAACTGAATCAGAGCTTGGAACAAATGGAGTTGATGGACATATACAGAGTGTTCCACCCAACCACAGCTGAATACACATTTTTTTCAGCTGCACACAGGTCATTTTCCAAAATAGACCACATACTAGTCCAGAGGTCATGCCTAAGTATATGCAAGAAAATAGAAATTATCCCATGGATGCTATCTGACCACAATGCAATGAAATTGGAAAAAAATGACAATAGAAACCAGAAAAACCCACTAAATTCATGGAACCTAAACAACACCCTACTCAGCAATCAATGGGTTGCAGAAGAAATTCAACAAGAAATTTGACAATATCTACAATTTAAGAAAATTCAAGTACAGCTTAGCAAAATTCATGGGATTCGATGAAAGCAGTTCTTAGAGGGAAAATAATAGCTATGGACTCACACATAAGGAAAACAGAACAAATTAGCACATTAATGTTGCACCTCCTACAACTAGAAAAAGAAGAGCAAACATAACCCAGAGCACAAAGACGGGAAGAAATCATAAAGATTAGGGCAGAAATAAACTGAATTGAGATGAAAAAAACAGTTCAAAGAATCCACAAATCAAAAAGTTGGTTCTTTGAAAAAATAAATAAAGTTGATAAGCCTCCTGCCAACCTCATCAAAAAGATGCAAAAGAAGATTCAAGTACAAGCGATAAGGAATGAAAAGGGTAAAAATCACCACAGACCCAGTGGAAATTCAGAAGATTATCAATAGTTACTTCGAGAATCTTTACACTCACAGAATAGAAGACACAAAAGAAATGGACAGATTCCTCGAAAGGTACAAATTACCAAAACTGAATCAAGAAGATATAACAACTCCCAATAAGCCGATAACAGCCAACGAAATACAAAACGTAATAAAAAGCCTACCGACAAAGAAAAGTCCAGGGACTGATGGATTCACAGCTGAATTATACAAGAAATTTATAGAAGATTGAGTCCCCACACTCCACAAACTCTTCCATGAAGTTGAAAAGGAAAAAGTCCTCCCAACATCATTTCTGGAGGCAAGTATAATACTGATTCCAAAACCAGGAAAAGACACAACCAAAAAGGAGAACTACAGTCCAATCTCCTTCATGAACATAGATGCAAAAATACTCAACAAAATCCTGGCAAATAGAATACAGCAAATCATCAAGAAGATCATACACCATGGCCAGGTAGGACTCATCCTAGGGATGCAAGGATGGTTCAATATTTGAAAATCTATAAATGTAATGCACTATATTAATAGACTGAAATCTAAAAACCATATGATCATCTCAATTGATGCAGAGAAAGCCTTTGACAAAGTCCAACACTTATTCATGTTCAAGGTCCTACAGAAAATTGGAATAGATGGACTGTATCTTAACTTGATAAAAGCCATCTATGACAACCCAAAAGCTCATATAATCCTAAATGGGAAAAAACTGAAATCTTTTACTCTTAAATCAGGTACAAGACAAGGATGTCCTCTATCACCCCTCCTATTCAATATAGTGTTGGAATCCTTAGCAACAGCCATTAGAAAAGAGGGAGAAATAAAGGGAATAAGATTAGGTAAAGAAGAAGTTAAATTATCACTATTTGCAGATGACATGGTACTTTACTTGGAAGACCCCAAAAATTCCACCAAAAAACTACTAGAACTGATATGGAAATTCAGTAGCATAGCAGGATACAAAATCAATACTCAAAGGTCAATAGCATTCCACTGCACAGATAACAAACACACTGAAAGGGAAAAAATAGAAACAATAACTTTTACAGTAGCACCGCAGAACATGAAATACCTTGGGATTCACTTAACCAAGGAAGTCAAAGATCTTTTCACAGAAAATTACAACACCCTAAGAAAAGAGATTATAGAAGATTTCAGAAAATGGAAAGATAATCCATGCTTCTGGATAGGAAGAACCAACATTGTGAAGATGGCCATACTCCCAAAATGGCTATACAGATTTAATGCAATCCCTATCAAACTGTCACCAACATACCTCCCAGACATAGAGAAATCAATCCTAAAACTTATCTGGAACCACAAACAACCTAGAATAGCAAAGGCAATCTTGGCCAATAAAGACAAGGCAGGAGGCATCATAATTCCTGACTTTAAATTATACTACAAAGCCACTGTGATAAAATCAAGATAGTATTGGCTACAAAATAGACCTGAGGATCACTGGAATAGATTAGAAGATGCAGAGGCATCTACAAAACCACTCAGCCATCTTACCTTTGACAAAAGGGCTACACAAGCTCACTGGAAGAAAGATAGCCTCTTTAACAAATGGTGCTGGAAAACATGGCTTTCTACATGCTGAAAACTAAAACTTGACGCAGTTCTATCACCATGCACTAAGTTAAAGTCAAAATGGATTGAAGATCTAAACATTAAAACATAAACACTCAATCTCCTGGAAGAGAAAGTAGGAGGAACTCTTGAAGACATAGGGCTAGGTAAAGAGTCATGAACAAACATATATTCGCACGGGAAGCACTTGAAAGAATCAACAACTGGGATCAACTCCTTTACAGAGCTTCTGCATGTCAAAAGAAATTGTCAACAGAGTGAAAAGACAACCCACAAATTTTGAAAAAATTCTAACTAATAAGCAATCAGACAGAGGACTAGTGTCTAGAATATATAAAGAACTAAGATATAACAGGGCCCTCAAATTTAAAGACCCAGTTCAGAAATGGGCATCTGAGATGAATATACACTTCTCAGAGGACAAAATTAAAGAAGCAAATAAATATATGAAAAAATGCTCCACGTCACTAGCCATTCGTGAAATGCAAATAAAAACAACACTGATATACCATCTCAATCCAGAAAGAATGGCTATCATAAGGAAATCAACCAACAACAGATGTTGGAGAGGTTGTGGAGAAAAGGGAACACTTCTCCACTGCTGGTGGAAATGTACACTGGTACAACCACTGTGGAGGTCAGTGTGGAGACTCCTCAAAAGAGAAGAACTAGAAATCCCATACAAGCCGGCTATCCCCCTACTGGGAATTTTCCCAAAGGATTGGAAAACATTGTATCATAGTGTTATATGTACCTATGTTTATAGCCGCACAATGTGGGATAGCAAAATCTTGGAAACAACCAAGATGTCCATCACATGAGGAATGGTTGAAAAAGATGTGGTATTTCTATATAATGGACTAATACTCAGCTATTAGGAATGATAAGTTTGAAGCATTTATACTGAAGTGGATGCCACTTGAACATATACTCATAAGTGAAATAAACCAGACACACATGTGTAAATATCGTATAGTCTCCCTAGTATAAAAAGCAAAAAGCAGAAATACAAAAGGAAATGTACAATAAGTAAAATCAATTGAGTCAGATAAGGCAAAGTGAATGGCATATGCTGCAGGTTACTAATCAGCTTTTCGTCTAGATGGTTAACAACCTAAGTTCACAAATCAGAGTTGGGGAAATAGAAGAGCCACAAGGCCAGCCAACATTTTGACTCTAGCCTTTCAAGGTCAGCAAAGACTCAGGACATAGTAGAACTTGTACTGCAACATCATGAAACTCAGGTGAGCTCCAAATTTTCTGAACAAGGAGATTATGGAGCCACAGAGGAAAGAGATTGAAGTTCTATAGTGTGCCTGGGGAGAGTCACATGGAGAGAAAACTTTCTCTCAGGCTCTCACAGAGAGCAAACTGGTCAAGCATTGGCCATGACTCATCCACATGGATGACACAGACAAAGGATCTACAGAATAATGTACAGGAC